>CAWUFW010027090.1:0-28989 GCA_963921515.1 Calotriton arnoldi | reverse complement strand
AGCACGACCGCCTACAGTGCCCGAACACCACTGCACTGCCCTAAACCCTGAAACACCAGCCCCAGCACGACCCCTTACACTGCCCGAACACCACTGCACTGCCCTAAACCGTGAAACACCAGCCTCAGCACGACCCCCTACACTGCCCAAACACCACTGCACTGCCCTGAACCCTGAAACACCAGCCCCAGCACAACACCCTACACTGCCCGAACACCACTGCACTGCCCTAAACCCTGAAACACCAGCCCCAGCACGACCCCCTACACTGCCCAAACACCACTGCACTGCCCTAAACCCTGAAACACCAGCCCCAGCACGACCCCCTACACTGCCCGAACACCACTGCACTGCCCTAAACCCTGAAACACCAGCCCCAGCACCACCCCCTACAATGCCCGAACACCACTGTACTGCCCTAAACCCTGAAACACCACCCCCTGCACCGCTCCCTACACTGCCCGAACACCACTGCACTGCCCTAAACCCTGAAACACCACCCCTGCATGACCCCCTACACTGCCCGAACACCACTGCACTGCCCTAAACCCTGAAACACCACCCCTGCACCACCCCCTACACTGCCCGAACACCACTGCACCTAAACCCTGAAACACCACCCCTGCACCACCCCCTACACTGCCCGAACACCACTGCACTGCCCCAAACCCTGAAACACCACCCCCAGCATGACCCCTACACTGCCCGAACACCACTGCACTGCCCTAAACCCTGAAACACCACCCCTAGCACGACCCCCTACACTGCCCGAACACCACTGCACTGCCCTAAACCCTGAAACACCACCCCCTTCACGACCCCCTACACTGCCCGAACACCACTGCACTGCCCTAAACCCTGAAACACCACCCCCAGCACGACCCCTACACTGCCCGAACACCACTGCACTGCCCTAAACCCTAAAACACCACCCCCAGCACGACCCCCTACACTGCCTGAACACCACTGCACTGCCCTAAACCCTAGAACACTACCCCCAGCATGACCCCTACACTACCCGAACACCACTGCACTACCCTAAACCCTAAAATACTCTCCCCAGCACGACCCCCTACACTACCCGAACACCACTGCACTGCCCTAAACCCTAAAACACTCCCCCAGCACGACCCCCTACACTACCCGAACACCACTGCACTGCCCTAAACCCTAAAACACTCCCCCAGCACGACCCCCTACACTACCTAAACACCACTGCACTGCCCTAAACCCTAAAACACTACCCCCGCATGACCCCCTACACTACCCAAATACCAATGCACTACCCTAATCCCTAAAACACTACTCCCCGCACAACCCCTACACTACCCAAAGACCACTGCACTACCCTAAACTCTAAAACAATACCCCCGCACGACTCCCTACACTACCCAAAGACCACTGCACTACCCTAAACCCTAAAACACGACCTCCTACACTACACAAACACCACTGCACTACCCTAAACCCTAAAAAACTACCCCCAGCATGAACCCCTACACTACCCAAACACCACTGCACTACCCTAAACCATAAAACACTACCCCCAGCAGTACCCCCTACGCTACCCAAACACCACTGCACTACCCTAAACCCTAAAACACTACCCCCAGCAGTACCCCCTACACTACCCAAACACCATTGCACTACCCTAAACCCTAAAACACTACCCCCAGCAGTATCCCCTACACTACCCAAACACCACTGCACTACCCTAAACCCTAAAACCCTAAAACACTAACCCCAGCACGACCCCCTACACTACCCAAACACCACTGTACTACCCTAAACCCTAAAACACTCCCCCAGCACGACTCCCTACACTACCCAAACACCACTGCACTACCCTAAACCCTAAATCTACCCCCAGCATGACCCCCTACACTACACAAACACCACTGCACTACCCTAAACCCTAAAACACTACCCCCTGCACGACCCTCTTCACTACCTAAACACAACTGCACAATTTGTTACAGGCGTTGCAACGCAGGCCTGTGGTGCTTACTGGAAGTACCTGGTGTGGGCTAGTTGGGCCCCAGGGACTCTCAGGATTCAAGGTGACCTAATCCCCCAACTTAAAACGCGCCACGGGGCGCGTTTGCACAGTGGTGAAGGGAGGGGGCGGGGCCTCAGGTGACATGTGCGCAAACAAGCCCTGTGGTGCGTTTTAAGTTGGGGAGTTAATTCCCTTGAATCCTGGGGCCAACTAGCCCACCAGGTACCTTCAGTAAGCACAACAGAGTTGCGTTGCAGAGAGGTGAAAAAAGTGCGTGGCCTCGGAACGCCTCTCTGCAACTCAGCTCTGTGGTCCTAACTGTAGGTACCTGGGGGCTAGTTGGGCCCCAGGGACCCTCAGGATTCAAGGGGACTTAATCCCGCAACTTAAAACGCGCCACGGGGCGCGTTTGCACACATGTCACCTCAGGCCCCCTCCCTTCACCACTGTGCAAACGCGCACTGGCTCTGGTTAGTCAGAGTCAGTTACCACCAGTACCCGTCTGAAAAAGTTGTGGGCACAGGATGATTTTGCAACAAGGCCTCTTTCTGCTCCTCTGTTGGTTCTTTCTGCACATCTTTTGCTTCTTTCTGTGCGTTTTTTCTTCTTTCTTCACATGTCCTACCTCTGTTGGCATAGTTAGAAACTAGCATTTAAAAAACCTTTGAAATTCACTTAAAAATCATAGGTTTCAGGCACGTTATGGTTAGAAATTAGCATTTAAAAAACCTTTGAAATTCACTGAAAAAACCATAGGGTTCAGGCACGTTATAGTTAGAAATTAGCATTTAAAAAACCTTTGAAATTCACTGAAAAAACCATAGGTTTCAGGCACGTTATAGTTAGAAATTAGCATTTAAAAAACCTTTGAAATTCACTGAAAAAACCATAGGTTTCAGACACGTTATAGTTAGAAATTAGCATTTAAAAAACCTTTGAAATTCACTGAAAAAACCATAGGTTTTAGGGACAGTTATAGTTAGTTGGACATTTCACCCGTACAAAACCCGTGAAATTCCCTGTTATAGTTAGTTCAGCTAACTATAACTCGCGCCCCGCAATGCACTGCTGATGACGTCACATATTACATCACTCATGACATGGTCAGTGACATCACTGATGACATCACTGATGACATCTCAAATGACATCACTGATGACATCATCCATGTGATAATTTCATGCATCTTCTCACACCCTAATATAACTTTTGATACACCCACTCTAAATTACAGACTGCCATTCTCAAAACCATAGACACTCCAACACCAAAAACTACATACCCACTCACTGATTCTTAGGTCTACACACATATCCACTCACTCACCTGTACAGTCACTCATACTTACAGTAACTCAGTACAGGACTATCATATGCACTCATACACCTATATAAACACTCACACACCGCCACTCATCCATAGAGGTACTCACACACCTAGTCAGTCATGCAAAAAATTAATCACACACCCATTTACTCACCTATACAGTTATACACACACCAGCTCACTTACTCATACAAATACTAGCACATTCTTACGCTCTTATACAATAACTGATACAAGCACACACGCATCCATACAGCCACTCTCACAATAACACACTCTCACTTATAGCCATTTAAATACTCTAACACACATATATACTGCCTTTTACATATGTAGTTACTCGCACATGTACCACTGAGATATACATTCACTCACTAACACACCCATACACACACTCACCCACCCAAGCAGTCCATCACAGATGCACTCTTGAAATCATGCACCCAGTGAATCACCCACTCACACATCTATGTATAGAGTCACACACACCCCACCCACACAAACACTCAGGCAGCCATACAGATACTCAGAGAACCAATCAATAACCCATATAGACACTCATGTAGCTATTCGCAAATCCATGCATCCACTTACACACCAACAAACAGACGGATACAGACATTCACACAGTTTAGTCACTAACCCATGCATTCAGTAAGATACGTTTAATCACTCACTTGTAGAGTCAGTCACTCACGTACTAAATCATCCATTCAGACACTTATACACCCACTCATTCTTCAATACGCCTTTCCCTATATATATTAAACATATTTAAACTTTACAGAAACACACAGTCACTGGATGATGTCATCAGTGATGTCATCAGTGATGTCATTTGAGATGTCATCAGTGATGTCATCAGTGATGTCACTGACCATGTCATGAGTGATGTAATATGTGACGTCATCAGCAGTGCATTGTGGGCGCGAGTTATAGTTAGCTGAACTAACTATAACAGGGGAATTTCACGGGTTTTGTACGGGTGAAATGTCCAACTAACTATAACTGTCCCTAAAACCTATGGTTTTTTCAGTGAAGTTCAAAGGTTTTTTAAATGCTAATTTCTAACTATAACGTGTCTGAAACCTATGGTTTTTTCAGTGAATATATATATATATATATTATCTACTAGCGGTCGCCAGTAGATAGTTATAGTTAGGACCTATTTTCCATAGGAAATCCGCGACATTCTATTTGAAATAACTCTTGCGTCGGTTGACGAATCTTCGCGAAATTTTCAAACTTTATGGCCCGCTCCGGTCCGCTCCTACCCTGAAAGTCTCAGGGTGATTCCTCAAGCGGAGCCGAGAAAAAAGGGGGTCCCAAAACGTGTTTTCCCATTCATTTTCCCATAGGAAACTTTAGACACGGCTACAGCCTGAACTGCTGAACGGAATTACATCAAATTTGGCAAAGAGGTAGTTCTTGGTTCAGAAAGAACCCTTTTGTTAAATGGTGTAAATCCGTTCAGTAGTTGCGGAGAAATTAAAAATAAGAGTCAAAAATCAATTTCCCATAGGAAACTTTATGCAAGGCTACAGCCCGAACTGCTGAACGGAATTACACCAAATTTGGCAAAGAGGTAGTTCTTGGTTCAAAAAGAACCCTTTTGTTAAATGGTGTAAATCCGTTCAGTAGTTGCTGAGAAAATCAAAAGTAAAAACACATATATATCTGGGCGGAGCCTAACCACACATGTCATCGTGAGATCTGATTGGCTGTCAGCACTTCATCCTGGAATTGCTGGCAGCCATCTTGGGACCAATATAAATGATAGTACCCCATTGAAATGCATTGTAGTGAATCGAAGATTTTGAGGGTTACCAAAAGGAGAACTATAAAGGGTGATAACAGACTTTAGTTACATTAGAATTCATTTGTTGATGGTACCATACTAATTTCAGGAATTGTGGTGTGTTCTAAGGTGATTTTACCCTGTGAAAAACCTTCTGCTGGGATATCATGAATCATGTTTGAGAGAAAACTATTTTCACATGCTTGTCCCATACAGTTTTGGAAGGTGCCCCAGAAGCTAAAATGAGAGCATATTTTCTGTAAATTCACATTATCTTTCTCAGTCATGTGAGAATGAAGTCTGACATTCTCAGTAAAACATGTACATCCAACAAGGGCAGAGACTGTCAGTTGATTCCTTTGTGTTCTACTGCAGCTTCCCAGAGTGTTCTAAAGAACAACTAGAGTGCTAACAGCCTTACTTATGACAAAAGTATGGCACACCTGAAGCCATCTTGATTGGAATAAACTGGTAACACTTAAAACATTTAATTTAAAAAGGAACAAAATGATGGGGTTCATCTTGTCATAGAAATTATGGTTAGTGCTCTGGAAAGAAAAATTAGGACATGTTTCAAGTGTGATCTCAAATATGTTCCTGTTATATTTCAACAGGAGCAGCCTGTCAGTTGATGCCTTTGTGTTCTACTGCAGCTTCCCAGAGTGTTCTAAAGAACAACTAGAGCGCTAACAGTCTTACTTATGACAAAAGTATGGCACACCTGAAGCCATCTTGATTGGAATAAACTGGTAACACTTAAAACATTTAATTTAAAAAGGAACAAAATGATGGGGTTCATTTTGTCATAGAAATTATGGTTAGTGCTGTAGAAAGAAAAATTAGGACATGTTTCAAGTGTGATCTCAAATATCTTCCTGTTATGTTTCAACAGGAGCAGCCTGTCAGTTGATGCCTTTGTGTTCTACTGCAGCTTCCCAGAGTGTTCTAAAGAACAACTAGAGCGCTAACAGTCTTACTTATGACAAAAGTATGGCACACCTGAAGCCATCTTGATTGGAATAAACTGGTAACACTTAAAACATTTAATTTAAAAAGGAACAAAATGAGGGGGTTCATTTTGCCATAGAAATTATGGTTAGTGCTGTAGAAAGAAAAATTAGGACATGTTTTAAGTGAGATCTCAAATATCTTCCTGTTATATTTCAACAGGAGCAGCCTGTCAGTTGATGCCTTTGTGTTCTACTGCAGCTTCCCAGAGTGTTCTAAAGAACAACTACAGTGCTAACAGCCTTACTTATGACAAAAGTATGGCACACCTGAAGCCATCTTGATTGGAATAAACTGGTAACACTTAAAACATTTAATTTAAAAAGGAACAAAATGAGGGGGTTCATTTTGCCATAGAAATTATGGTTAGTGCTGCAAAAAGAAAATTTAGTGCATGTTTTAAGTGAGATCTCAAATCCTCTTCTATTTCATTAGAAAATTCTGACATGCAGACTGAAACAATCACTTTCAATACCAGCAGTAGACTTCCAGTTAACTCCTTGGTGAGCAGTAGCTTTACTACAGTGATCTAATGAACAACTAGAGTAATAACATTCTGAATTTATGGCAAATGTGTGACACATCTGAATGCCTTCTTGATGGAATCAAAGTAAAAACTGAAAGCATTTCCTACTGAGGAGACTGCAGTAAATGAGGAAATTAGGAAACTTCATAACAAAGAAGTCTTCCAAGAGGGCCACCAGTGAAAAAAGAGCCCAAATGTAGCACAAATATTACCCAGATGTAGCCCACATATAGCCCAATGACAAAAGTGTGCAAAACACTTTTTATTTTTAGTTTTTTGTAGTTTTATGTAGTGCAGACTGGTCAGGTATTGGAGCGTTGCATCTTAAAACATGACCCCCTACACTACAAAAACACCACTGCACTACCCTAAACCCTAAAACACTACCCCAGCACGACCCCCTACACTACACAAGCACCACTGCACTATCCTAAACCCTAAAACACTACCCCCAGCATGACCCCCTACACTACACAAACACCACTGCACTACCCTAAACCCTAAAACACTACCCCAACACCACTGCACTAACCTAAATCCTAAAACACTACCCCCAGCACGACCCCCTACACTACCCAAACACCACTGCACTACCCTAAAACATGACCCCCTACACTACACAAACACCACTGCACTACCCTAAACCCTAAAACACTACCCCCAGCACGACCCCCTACACTACACAAGCACCACTGCACTACCCTAAACCCTAAAACACTACCCCCAGCACGACCCCCTACACTACACAAACACCACTGCACTACCTTAAACCCTAAAACACTACCCCCAGCACGACCCCTACACTACCCAAACACCACTGCACTAACCTAAATCCTAAAACACTACCCCCAGCACGACCCCCTACACTACCCAAACACCACTGCAATACCCTAAAACATGACCCCCTACACTACACAAACACCACTGCACTACCCTAAACCCTAAAACACTACCCCCAGCACGACCCCCTACACTACACAAGCACCACTGCACTACCCTAAACCCTAAAACACTACCCCCAGCACGACCCCCTACACTGCCCGAACACCACTGCACTGCCCTAAACCCTGAAACACCAGCCCCTGCACGACCCCCTACACTGCCCGAACACCACTGCACTGCCCTAAACCCTGAAACACATACCCTAGCATGACCCCCTACACTGCCCGAACACCACTGCACTGCCCTAAACCCTGAAACACCACCCCTTCACGACCCCCTACACTGCCCGAACACCACTGCACTGCCCTAAACCCTGAAACACCACCCCCAGCATGACCCCTACACTGCCCGAACACCACTGCACTGCCCTAAACCCTGAAACACTACCCCCAGCAAGACCTCCTACACTGCCCGAACACCACTGCACTGCCCTAAACCCTGAAACATCACCCCCAGCAAGACCCCCTACACTGCCCGAACACCACTGCCCTAAACCCTGAAACACCACCCCCAGCACGACCCCCTACACTGCCCGAACACCACTGCACTGCCCTAAACCCTGAAACACCACCCCCAGCACGACCCCCTACACTGCCCGAACACCACTGCACTGCCCTAAACCCTGAAACACCACCCCCAGCACGACCCCCTACACTGCCCGAACACTACTGCACTGCCCTAAACCCTGAAACACCATCCCCAGCACGACCCCCTACACTGCCCGAACACCACTGCACTGCCCTAAACCCTGAAACACTACCCCCAGCAAGACCCCTACACTGCCCAAACACCACTGCACTGCCCTAAACCCTGAAACACCATCCCCAGCACGACCCCTACACTGCCCGAACACCACTGCACTGCCCTAAACCCTGAAACACCACCCCTTGCACGACCCCCTACACTGCCCGAACACCACTGCACTGTCCTAAACCCTGAAACACCACCCCCAGCACGACCCCCTACACTGCCCGAACACCACTGCACTGCCCTAAACCCTGAAACACCACCCCTGCACGATCCCCTACACTGCCCGAACACTACTGCACTGCCCTAAACCCTGAAACACCACCCCCAGCACGACCCCCTACACTGCACGAACACCACTGCACTGCCCTAAACCCCGAAACACTACCCCCAGTAAGACCTCCTACACTGCCCGAACACCACTGCCCTAAACCCTGAAACACCACCCCCAGCAATACTCCCTACACTGCCCGTACACCACTGCACTGCCCTAAACCCTGAAACACCACCCCCAGCATGACCCCCTACACTGCCCGAACACCACTGCACTGCCCTAAACCCTGAAACCCCACCTCCAGCACGACCCCTACACTGCCCGAACACCACTGCACTGCCCTAAACCATGAAACACCAGCCCCAGCACGACCCTCTACACTGCCCGAACACCACTGCACTGCCCTAAACCCTGAAACACCAGCCCCAGCACGACCCCTACACTGCCCGAACACCACTGCACTGCCCTAAACCCTGAAACACCAGCCCCAGCACAACCCCGTACACTGCCCGAACACCACTGCACTGCCCTAAACCCTGAAACACCAGCCCCAGCACGACCGCCTACACTGCCCGAAAACCACTGCACTGCCCTAAACCCTGAAACACCAGCCCCAGCACGACCCCCTACACTGCCCGAACACCACTGCACTACCCTAAACCCTTAAACACCAGCCCCAGCACGACCCCCTACACTGCCCGAACACCACTGCACTGCCCTAAACCCTGAAACACCAGCCCCAGCACGACCCCCTACACTGCCCGAACACCACTGCACTAAAGCCTGAAACACCACCCCCAGCAAGACCACCTACACTGGCCGAACACCACTGCACTGCCCTAAACCCTGAAACACTACCCCCTGCATGACCCCCTACACTGCCCAAACACCACTGCACTGCCCTAAACCCTGAAACACCACCCCCTGCACGACCCCCTACACTGCCCAAACACCACTGCACTGCCCTAAACCCTGAAACACCACCCCCAGCACGACCCCCTAACCTGCCCGAACACCACTGCACTGCCCTAAACCCTGAAACACCACCCCCTGCACGACCTCCTACACTGCCGGAACACCACTGCACTGCCCTAAACCCTGAAACACCACCCCCAGCACGACCCCTACACTGCCCGAACACCACTGCACTGCCCTAAACCCTGAAACATCAACCCCAGCAAGACCCCTACACTGCCTGAACACCACTGCCCTAAACCATGAAACACCACCCCCTACACTGCACGAACACCACTGCACTGCCCTAAACCCTGAAACACCACCTCCAGCAAAACCCCTACACTGCCTGAACACCATTGCTCTGCCCTAAATCCTGAAACACTAGCCCCAGCATGACCCCTACACTGCCCAAACACCACTGCACTGCCCTAAACCCTGAAACACCACCCCAGCACGACCCCCTACACTGCCCGAACACCACTGCACTGCCCTAAACCCTGAAACACCAGCCCCAGCAAGACCCCCAACACTGCCCGAACACCACTGCACTGCCCTAGACCCTGAAACACCAGCCCCAGCAAGACCCCTACACTGCCCGAACACCACTGCACTGCCCTAAACCCTGAAACACCAGCCCCAGCACGACCACCTACACTGCCCGAACACCACTGCACTGCCCTAAACCCTGAAACACCAGCCCCAGCACGACCCCCTACACTGCCCGAACACCACTGCACTGCCCTAAACCCTGAAACACCACCCCCTGCACCGCCCCCTACACTGCCCGAACACCACTGCACTGCCCTAAACCCTGAAACACCACCCCCAGCACGACCCCCTTTACTGCTCGACCACCACTGCACTGCCCCAAACCCTGAAACACCACCCCCAGCACGACCCCCTACACTGCCCGAACACCACTGCCCTAAACCCTGAAACACCACCCCTGCACGACCCCCTACACTGCCCGAACACCACTGCACTGCCCTAAACCCTGAAACACCACCCCCTACACTGCCCGAACACCACTGCACTGCCCTAAACCCTGAAACACCACCCCCAGCACGACCCCCTACACTGCCCGAACACCACTGCACTGCCCTAAACCCTAAAACACCACCCCCAGCATTACCCCCTACACTGCCCAAACACCACTGCACTGCCCTAAACCCTGAACACTACCCCCAGCACGACCCCCTACACTACCCGAACACCACTGCACTACCCTAAACCCTAAAATACTACCCCCAGCACAACCCCCTACACTACCCGAACACGACTGCACTGCCCTAAACCCTCAAACACTCCCCCAGCACGACCCCCTACACTACCCGAACACCACTGCACTGCCCTAAACCCTAAAACACTCCCCCAGCACGACCCCCTACACTACCCGAACACCACTGCACTGCCCTAAACCCTAAAACACTCCCCCAGCACGACCCCCTACACTACTCAAACACCACTGCACTGCCCTAAACCCTAAAACACTACCCCCGCATGACCCCCTACACTACCCAAACACCAATGCACTACCCTAATCCCTAAAACACTACCCCCGCATGACCCCCTACACTACCCTAAACCCTAAAACACTACCCCCGCACGACTCCCTACACTACCCAAAGACCACTGCACTACCCTAAACCCTAAAACACGACCTCCTACACTACACAAACACCACTGCACTACCCTAAACCCTAAAACACTACCCCTACACTACACAAACACTACTGCACTACCCTAAACCCTAAAACACTACCCCCAGCAGTACCCCTACACTACCCAAACACCACTGCACTAACCTAAACCCTAAAACACTACCCCCAGCAGTACCCCCTACACTACCCAAACACCACTGCACTACCCTAAATCACTACCCCCAGCACGACCCCCTACACTACCCAAACACCACTGCACTACCCTAAACCCTAAAACACTACCCCCAGCATGACCCCCTACACTACCCAAACACCACTGCACTACCCTAAACCCTAAAACACTCCCCCAGCACGACTCCCTACACTACCCAAACACCACTGCACTACCCTAAACCCTAAATCTACCCCCAGCATGACCCCCTACACTACACAAACACCACTGCACTACCCTAAACCCTAAAACACTACCCCCAGCACGACCCTCTTCACTACCTAAACACAACTGCACAATTTGTTACAGGCGTTGCAACGCAGGCCTGTGGTGCTTACTGGAAGTACCTAGTGGGCTAGTTGGGCCCCAGGGACCCTCAGGATTCAAGGTGACCTAATCCCTCAACTTAAAACGCACCACGGGCGCGTTTGCA
This sequence comes from Calotriton arnoldi, assembly GCA_963921515.1. Lineage (NCBI taxonomy): Eukaryota > Metazoa > Chordata > Amphibia > Caudata > Salamandridae > Calotriton > Calotriton arnoldi. Next base: position 17,107 of record CAWUFW010027090.1, on the reverse strand, counting down.
CAGTGGTGAAGGGAGGGGCGGGGCCTCAGGTGACATGTGCGCAAACACGCCCTGTGGTGCGTTTTAAGTTGGGGAATTAATTCCCTTTGAATCCTGAGGGACCCTGGGGCCAACTAGCCCTCCAGGTACCTTCAGTAAGCACAACAGAGTTGCGTTGCAGAGAGGTGAAAAAGGTGCGTGGCCTCGGAACGCCTCTCTGCAACTCAGCTCTGTGGTCCTAACTGTAGGTACCTGGGGGCTAGTTGGGCCCCAGGGACCCTCAGAATTCAAGGGACTTAATCCCGCAACTTAAAACGTGCCACGGGGTGCGTTTGCACACATGTCACCTCAGGCCCCCTCCCTTCACCACTGTGCAAACGCGCCCTGTAGCGCGTTTTAAGAGGTAGTTTTAACCCCCTGCCCTATTATGTACTAGGGACTTGCAGAGGAGGTCATGCTAATCACAGGGGTACCCCAACGCATAGTGTTCCCTAGTGTATGTAGGTGTTTTCACTGTATTCTAAGTGTCTTTAGCATAGCACTGGCTCTGGTTAGTCAGAGTCAGTTACCACCAGTACCCGTCTGAAAAGTTGTGGGCACAGGATGATTTTGCAACAAGGCCTCTTTCTGCTCCTCTGTTGGTTCTTTCTGCACATCTTTTGCTTCTTTCTGTGCGTTTTTCTTCTTTCTTCACATGTCCTACCTCAGTAGGCATAGTTAGAAACTAGCATTTAAAAAACCTTTGAAATTCACTTAAAAATCATAGGTTTCAGGCACGTTATAGTTAGAAATTAGCATTTAAAAAACCTTTGAAATTCACTGAAAAAACCATAGGTTTCAGACACGTTATAGTTAGAAATTAGCATTTAAAAACCTTTGAAATTCACTGAAAAACCATAGGTTTTAGGGACAGTTATAGTTAGTTGGACATTTCACTCGTACAAAACCATAGAAATTCCCCGTTATAGTTAGTTCAGCTAACTATAACTCGCGCCCACGCAATGCACTGCTGATGACGTCACATATTACATCACTCATGACATGGTCAGTGACATCACTGATGACATCACTGATGACATCTCAAATGACATCACTGATGACATCATCCATGTGATAATTTCATGCATCTTCTCACACCCTAATATAACTTTTGATACACCCACTCTAAATTACAGACTGCCATTCTCAAAACCATAGACACTCCAACACCAAAACTACATACCCACTCACTGATTCTTAGGTCTACACACACATCCACTCACTCACCCGTACAGTCACTCATACTTAGTCACTCAGTACAGGACTATCGTAGGCACTCATACACCTATATAAACACTCACACACCGCCACTCATCCATAGAGGTACTCACACACCTAGTCAATCATGCAAAAACTTAATCACACACCCATTTACTCACCTATACAGTTATACACACACCAGCTCACTTACTCATACAAATACTAGCACATTCTTACGCTCTTATACAATCACTGATACAAGTACACACTCATCCATACAGCCACTCTCACAATCACACACTCTCACTTATAGCCATTTATATACTCCAACACACATATATACTGCCTTTCACATATGTAGTTACTTACACATGTACCACTGAGATATACATTCAATCACTAACACACCCATACACACACTCACCCACCCATACAGTCCATCACAGATGCACTCTTGAAACCATGCACCCAGTGAATCACCAACTCACACATCTATGCACAGAGTCACACACACCCCACCCACACAAACACTCAGGCACCCATACAGATACTCAGACAATCAATCAATAACCCATGTAGACACTCATGTAGCTATTCAGAAAGCCATGCAGCCGCTTACAAACCAACAGACAGACGGATACAGACATTCACACAGTTTAGTCACTAACCCATGCATTCAGTAAGATACATTTAATCACTCACTTGTAGAGTCAGTCACTCACGTACTAAATCATCCATTCAGACACTTATACACCCACTCATTCTTCAATACGCCTTTCCCTATATATATTAAACATATTTAAACTTTACAGAAACACACAGTCACTGGATGATGTCATCAGTGATGTCATCAGTGATGTCATTTGAGATGTCATCAGTGATGTCATCAGTGATGTCACTGACCATGTCATGAGTGATGTAATATGTGACGTCATCAGCAGTGCATTGCGGGGCGCGAGTTATAGTTAGCTGAACTAACTATAACGGGGAATTTCTATGGTTTTGTACGAGTGAAATGTCCAACTAACTATAACTGTCCCTAAAACCTATGGTTTTTCAGTGAATATATATATATATATATATATATATATATATATATATATATATATATATATATATATATATAATCAAATGCCCTGGAGCTGTTCCAGGACGCACACGACTGTAGGCCAACCATCTGGCTTTCATTGATTTCACCCAACCTTTGCATCACAGTGGATTAGATGCCTGACGCGTTTCAGGGCTTGCCGCCCTAATCATAGGCTGTCACGAGTCATTGGGAGGTGCTCCTTTTATTTAAATTTTCACCGCATGTAGTCATTGGTTGTTCGCCTCAGTGGGCTGTACTCATTGCATGCCTGGAATTGTATTCTCCTGGAGCCATCAACATTAAATACCCTGAGTGGGTTCCGTTTTACACGCTTTTTTAAAACACTTGTCCGTCCTTAGTAGGATCCATGAGGCAAAGGTGAGTGCATTACATCAAGCCTACAGTGCTGGAACGGTCCAAAATAGTTTCGATCCCCAGCCTCTTCATTCAGTGTAGCGAAGATGGTGCAGTCCTGATGCGGCCGGACTCCGCGTTGAATATTTAATTCCCAGCATGCAATGAGTACAGCCCACCGAGGGCGAACAACCAATGACTACATGCGGTGAAAATTTAAATAAAAGGAGCACCTCCCAATGACTCGTGACAGCCTATGATTAAGGGGCGGCAAGCCCTGAAACGCGTCAGGCATCTATTCCACTGTGATGCAAAGGTTGGGTGAAATCAACGAAAGCCAGAGGGTTGGCCTACAGTCGTGTGCATCCTGGAACAGCTCCAGGGCATTTGGTTATTAAATATTCAACGCGGAGTCCGGCCGCGTCAGGACTGCACCATCTTCGCTACACTGAATGAAGAGGGTGGGGATCGAAACAATTTTGGACCGTTCCAGCGCTGTAGGCTTCATGTAATGCACTCACCTTTGCCTCATGGATCCTACTAAGGACGGACAAGTGTTTTAAAAAAAGCGAGTAAAAACGGAACCCACTCAGGGTATTTAATGTTGATGGCTCCAGGGGAATACAATTCCCAGCATGCAATGAGTACAGCCCACTGAGGGCGAACAACCAATGACTACATGCGGTGAAAATTTAAATAAAAGGAGCACCTCCCAATGACTCGTGACAGCCTATGATTAAGGGGCGGCAAGCCCTGAAACGCGTCAGGCATCTAATCCACTGTGATGCAAAGGTTGGGTGAAATCAACGAAAGCCAGAGGGTTGGCCTACAGTCGTGTGCGTCCTGGAACAGCTCCAGGGCATTTGGTTATTAAATATATATATATATATATATATATATATATATATATATATATATATATATTCACTGAAAAAACCACAGGTTTCAGGGACGTTATAGTTAGTTGGACATTTCACTAGTACAAAACCAGAGAAATTCCCCCGTTATAGTTAGTTCAGCTAACTATAACTCGCGCCCCCACAATGCACTGCTGATGACGTCACATATTACATCATTCATGACATGGTCAGTGACATCACTGATGACATCACTGACACCGATGACTCGCAGTATATATATTACCTAATGGTGGTCGTAGTTAGGATAAAGTTTCCATAGGAAAAGCGTTTTTTGTTTTGCCAATAACTTTGGCGCCGCGTGACGAATCTTCACGAAATTTTCAAAAAATTTCCCCTTTTTGGTTCAGCTGCTCTGTTGAAAGTTTCGGGCTGATCCGTCAAGCGGGGGTCAAGAATAAAAGGGGGGTCCCAAAACATGTTTTCCCCATGTTATTGCGATGGGGATTTTTCATTTTTTGAACACTACTACAGCCCGAACTGCTGAACAGAATTACACCAAATTTGGCAGAAAACTAGATGTTGGTCCAGAAAGCATGCTTTTTGTGATTTGGTGTAAATCCGTTCCATAGTTCCACCAGGAAGTGTTGGCAGCCATGTTGGCCCTCGGCTTGAAGCCAAGTCTCACCAAAAATGTTAAAAAAAAGAAAAGGGGACAGGGTAGGAATACCCTGACTCCCCAGATATGGTGGGGGGGTGTCCCATAGGTACCACACCGGGCCTTAAAAGCATTTTTAATTCAATTTTGCCGCTAATTTGCGGGTGGACCCGCTGACCTGTGGCAAAATTGAAAAAAAAAAAAAAAAAAGACATTCGGGCTCCCACGTATCTTTTTCATGAAGCTCCCAGGTGGGTCAAATTCGGGGAGGCAGTTTTTTAAAATTAAGCGGGGGTGTCCACTTGGCACCACCCGCGCCCTGTGGACTGCCACCTCCCGAGTGAAATCTAAGCCTAACTATAACATGCCTGTAACCTTTGTTCTTTCCAGTGTATTTCTAAGGCGTTTTTAATTCTATTTCCTAACTATAACATCCCTGTAACCTTTGTTTTTTTCAGTGGAAATAAATGAATATATATATATATATATATATATATATATATATATATATATATATATATATATATATATATATATATATATATATATATATATATATATATATATTATCTACTGGCGGTCGCCAGTAGATAGTTATAGTTAGGACCTATTTTCCATAGGAAATCCACAACATTCTATTTGAAATAACTTTGGCGCCGGTTGACGAATCTTCGCAAAATTTTCAAAACTTATGGCCCGCTCCGGTCCGCTCCTATCCTGAAAGTTTCGGGGTGATTCGGCAAGCGGGGGCCGAGAAAAAAGGGGGGTCCCAAAACGTGTTTTCCCCATGCAATTTTCCATAGGAACCTTTCATCGCAGCTACAGCTTGAACTGCTGAACGGAATTACACCAAATTTGGCAAAAGGTAGCCCTTGGTTCAGAGTCATGCCTTTTGGTTAAATGGTGTAAATCCGTTCAGTAGTTCCTGAGAAATTTGAAAAAGAAAACACATATATATCTGGGCGGAGCCTAACCACACATGTCATCGTGAGATCTGATTGGCTGTCAGCACTTCATCCTGGAATTGCTGGCAGCCATCTTGGGACCAATATAAATGATAGTACCCCACTGAAGTGCATTGTAGTGAATCAAAGATTTTGAGGGTTACCAAAAGGAGAACTATAAAGGGTGATAACAGACTTTAGTTACATTAGAATTCATTTGTTGATGGTACCATACTAATTTCAGGAATTGTGGTGTGTTCTAAGGTGATTTTACCCTGTGAAAAACCTTCTGCTGGGATATCATGAATCATGTTTGAGAGAACTATTTTCACATGCTTGTCCCATACAGTTTTGGAAGGTGTTCCAGAAGCTAAAATGAGAGCATATTTTCTGTAAATTCACATTATCTTTCTCAGTCATATGAGAATGAAGTCTGACATTCTCAGTAAAACATGTACATCCAACAAGGGCAGAGACTGTCAGTTGATTCCTTTGTGTTCTACTGCAGCTTCCCAGAGTGTTCTAAAGAACAACTAGAGTGCTAACAGCCTTACTTATGACAAAAGTATGGCACACCTGAAGCCATCTTGATTGGAATAAACTGGTAACACTTAAAACATTTAATTTAAAAAGGAACAAAATGATGGGGTTCATTTTGTCATAGAAATTATGGTTAGTGCTGTAGAAAGAAAAATTAGGACATGTTTCAAGTGTGATCTCAAATATCTTCCTGTTATATTCCAACAGGAGCAGCCTGTCAGTTGATGCCTTTGTGTTCTACTGCAGCTTCCCAGAGTGTTCTAAAGGACAACTAGAGCGCTAACAGTCTTTTTAAATTAAATGTTTTAAGTGTTACCAGTTTATTTCAATCAAGATGGCTTCAGGTGTGCCATACTTTTGTCATAAGTAAGACTGTTAGCGCTCTAGTTGTTCTTTAGAACACTCTGGAAGCTGCAGTAGAACACAAAGGCATCAACTGACAGGCTGCTCCTGTTGAAATATAACAGGAAGATATTTGAGATCTCACTTAAAACATGTCCTAATTTTTCTTTCTACAGCACTAACCATAATTTCTATGACAAAATGAACCCAGAGTGTTCTAAAGAACAACTAGAGTGCTAACAGCCTTACTTATGACAAAATTATGGCACACCTGAAGCCATCTTGATTGGAATAAACTGGTAACTCTTAAAACATTTAATTTAAAAAGGAACAAAATGAGGGGGTTCATTTTGTCATAGAAATTATGGTTAGTGCTGTAGAAAGAAAAATTAGGACATGTTTTAAGTGAGATCTCAAATATCTTCCTGTTATATTTCAACAGGAGCAGCCTGTCAGTTGATGCCTTTGTGTTCTACTGCAGCTTCCCAGAGTGTTCTAAAGAACAACTAGAGCGCTAACAGTCTTACTTATGACAAAAGTATGGCACACCTGAAGCCATCTTGATTGGAATAAACTGGTAACACTTAAAACATTTAATTTAAAAAGGAACAAAATGAGGGGGTTCATTTTGTCATAGAAATTATGGTTAGTGCTGCAGAAAGAAGAATTTAGGGCATGTTTTAAGTGAGATCTCAAATCCTCTTCTATTTCATTAGAAACTTCTGACATGCAGACTGAAACAATCACTTTCAATACCAGCAGTAGACTTCCAGTTAACTCCCTGGTGAGCAGTAGCTTTACTACAGTGATCTAATGAACAACTAGAGTGCTAACATTCTGAATTTATGGCAAATGTGTGACACATCTGAATGCCTTCTTGATGGAATCAAAGTAAAAACTGAAAGCATTTCCTACTGAGGAGACTGCAGTAAATGACGAAATTAGGAAACCTCATAACAAATAAGTCTCCCAAGATGGCCACCAGAGAAAAAAGAGCCCAAATGTAGCACAAATATCACCCAGATGTAGCCCACATATAGCCCAATGTCAGAAGTGTGCAAAACACTTTTATTTTTAGTTTTTCTGCAGTTTTATATAGTGCAAACTGGTCAGGTATTGGAGCGTTACATCTTACTTGGACCCCTTATTGCGTATTTTGCACGAAGTACATGAGATTGATCTTGCGAAACATTGAACTTTACGATTCTGTTAACCTGAAGTTGCTCTGAACCGGGCTTTGTAACACCCGTTTTTACCTACTGGTTTTAATTAATTCTCACTGTATTGTATTAGGAAAGAGGATTTACTGTTTTTATGTACACTTTTATGATCTATGTTTCTAAATCATATCAAATAAAGTTTAATGAATTCTATGGCAGGACGGAGGCGAGGATTATGCATATCTTTCCTCACTTTATTTGCATAGCAGTTCAAAGAAAACGTAACACAACAATCATTAAACAAAAGACTACACAACCCATGAACCATTAGGGGGTAGTCTCCAAGGCAACTATAGTCCAATCATATCACAGTCCATCGTATATAATAGTGTGACGTCCCTTCCGCTTCCTCTTTCTTCACTGCTCGTCAGTTAAGTGCATTCCTTACATTCTTGGCTTAATCTGACGTTGTTGCTGTGTGTATAGCGGTTTCTTGTGCACGTTATTAGCATTATTGCCTTGGTATTGTTTCATATTCCCTGCGCAGCAGGCTCTTGCCCGAGCGTGTTCTCCCCCTCGCAGTTTCTCCCGCTGTGTGCTCTGCACGCAGTGAGATCCTGTCAGGCACGTCTGGTCCGAGCGAGGCAGCTCCGTCGAGCGCTCCCGCTGGTCTTTACGCGCGTTTGGGAATCCGGTCACTCCTTTAGTGTCCGCTTGATTCCTGACCAACCCTCGCCTAATTTTGACACCGCTACGCGGTGATTTCCCCACACGGCCACGTTAGTGACCAGCGCCACCTGGTGGTGGTAATTGGTATTGCGCCTCAGTCTATTCTTATAACAGCTTCGGGAAAGCCCAGCTGTTGGAGCACCGGCGAGGGGCTGTCTTAAGGATTTTAAGGGCATTTGTTCTGTGCTCACACCCTCTGCTATCATGTCTTCTCCAGAAGACCATTTTTACTCCTCCTACCAGGAAGTGGAGGAGGAATGGCCCCCAACTTCTCCCTCCAGCAGTGGACCAAGCCCTCTCTCTGGCTATTTCTAGGGCGCTGGCTCCTCTTAGGGATCTGGTTGATAAGCTGGCGAAAAGCATCCCTGGGGTGTTCAGTGACCCAGATCTGTTGGTGGCGGGTCCAAGTAGCTCCCCGATGGGGAATAAAAGGGCCGTTAAGCATAACGCGGGGCACTTGGAAGGATTTGATAAACTTACGGAGACCTTCCTCAAGAGTGCGCGAACGCTAAAACATGCACCCTGCCGGGAGGAGGAGGGGCCCGGAGAAAATTGCGACACTGTCACCACTATTGTAGACCCCGATGGCGGGTTTCCCTTAGAGGGAGAGGGTGTATCGGAGGACGATTTCTCCTCTGATGAGGATAAGGACTCGGGCGTCCCTGGCGTCCAGAGTCCCACTGCTCTCAGTCCCCGGTTGGGGACGGGGTCCACTCGGACATGTTCGAGCCTACCCAAATTTACCATCCTAGGTCGGCAGAGTGGACACCTGACGCCAAAGTGGCAGAGTATGTGGTGGGGAAAATCCATCAACACCTTGAAAGGGAGGTCAGGAATAAAATGAGGGGAGAATGCCCCAGGCCCTCACTGAAGGGGAAGGTGGCACACACGCCTGAAATTGATGAGAAACTATGTACCTTTTTCTCCAAGTATATGAGGGATCCCAAGAAAGGAATTGATAGGTCTTGGACGTGGTAGGGCCCTTGACCCAAATTATTCAATTGACGGAGCGTTCCAAAGAGTCAGGATCCCCATTGTCCACGGATATTGTGGCTGGTTGGGCGCACTACCCTAAACCCTAAAACACTACCCCCTCCACTACCCAAACACCACTGCACTACCCTAAACCCTAAAACACTACCCCCAGCACAACACCCTACACTACCCAAACATAACTGCACTACCCTAAACCCTAAAACACTACCACCAGCACGACTCCCTACACTACCCAAACACCACTGCACTACACTAAACCCTAAATATACCCCCAGCATGAACTCCCACACTACACAAACACCACTGCACTACCCTAAACCCTAAAACACTACCCCCAGCATGACCCCCTACACTACCCAAACACCACTGCACTACCCTAAACCCTAAAACACTAACCCCAGCATGACCCCTACACTACCCAAACACCACTGCACTACCCTATACCCTAAAACACAACCCCCTACACTACACAAATACGACTGCACTACCCTAAACCCTAAAACACTACCCACAGCATGACCCTCTTCACTACACAAACACCACTGCACTGCCCTAAACCCTAAAACACTACCCCACCACTACCCCCTACACTACCCAAACACCACTGCACTAACATAAACCCTAAAACACTACCCCCAGCACAACCCCCTACACTACACAAACACCACTGCACTACCCTAAACCCTAAAACACTACCCCCAGCACGACTCACTACACTACCCAAACACCACTGCACTACCCTAAACCCTAAAACACTACCCCTAGCACGACCCCCTATACTACTGCACTACCCTAAACCCTAAAACACTACCCCCAGCACGACCCCCTACATTACCCAAACCCCACTGCACTACCCTCAACCCTAAACCCTAAAGCACTAACCCCAGCACGACCCCCTACACCACCCAAACACCACTGCACTACCCTAAACCCTAGAAAAGAAACCCCCACCCCATGCCCAATCCCCCTTACCTCTCACTCCTCATGGTTCCTCTCTCTCGTGGTTCCTGCTTCACGTCATCTCTGAGGGCGGTGCACGTCGTTGTGAGGAAACGGAACAGCCTCTGTTTCCTTACAACGACATGGATCTTCTACATGTTTTTAGAACGCATGGTCATTTACCATACATACCTTTACAACAAAATTCGTTGTAAAGGCATGCGTGGTAAATGATCATGCGTTCTAAAAATGCGTAGTAATGACTTCGTGATGTACAACGCATGCGTGGTAATGCATGCGTTGTAATGGTATCGCAAAGTAAAAAGTCGTTGTAACAGCTGTTTACCGATCGAAGCTGGCCCCTGTTCTTCAGTGAGACGTTTATTTGATTAATTAGGAGGAAGGAATGTGGTTTTTTACCGAAAAGTGCATTCCCGGCTGTTGTATTGTGAAAGTGTCCGCGTGGCCTGGTTTCACTTCCGGTGAGAGAGTGGAAGAGTCTGTTTGGATCTAAAGGAGTTCTGTTGTTGGACGGGGCCGGCGCGACATGTCATCAGAAAACATAGCTAATGGAAAGCGTCCTCCTGAAGTGTGGAGCAGTGCCATGAGAGGTCAACGAGTGTGCGTCCCACCGCAGTATGACCGTACCGCGTGACCCATGTGCCGCCTCCAGGGTACAGGAGGCAGAAGCGGCATCGCAGGTCCTCTTGAAGACCGTTGTAGCACTAATTCTACATTTTGGTACTAGGGCATTTTAACTTCGTTGTTCCTGCCAGATACAAAGAGAAGATCCTGTGTTATTCAGTGCCCTCGTTACCTTTTTTGTGGGTTGTGGTGCTTGTCACTTCGCTGCCCCGCCGGTGCACACGACTGGGCACCCCACCTCGTGTGCCATCTGCAGGGCCTCTGCCCTCGGATCACTGGTTTCGGTTTCTGGAGTGGCAACATAAACAGTTGCTCCCAAAGGACTAGCCTGAACACTTAGGTGAATATCCCCTGCACCAGCATTCCACGGAAATTCTTTCCTAGCTCTCCCACGTCAACGAGCACGGCTCCGCTCGCGACACCGTATGACGTCATCGGAGCTATAAGAGGACCTCGTCGGCGTGCTGACGTCAATTCCACCCATTTTTTCTGTGCCACCGAGGCAAACAGGGGACCGAGACATTTTCACATGTATACATAGTATAATAAATATATATATATTCACTGAAAAAACCATAGGTTTCAGGCACGTTATAGTTAGAAATTAGCATTTAAAAAACCTTAGAAATTCACTGAAAAAACAATAGGTTTCAGGCACGTTATAGTTAGAAATTAGCATTTAAAAAACCTTAGAAATTCACTGAAAAACCATAGGTTTCAGGGGCGTTATAGTTAGTTGGACATTTCACTCGTACAAAACCATAGAAATTCCCCGTTATAGTTAGTTCAGCTAACTATAACTCGCGCACCCGCAATGCACTGCTGATGACGTCACATATTACATCACTCATGACATGGTCAGTGACATCACTCATGACATCACTGATGACATCTCAAATGACATCACTGATGACATCATCCAGTGAATGTGTGTTTTTCTGAAAATTAAATATGTTTTATATATGTATATCTCAAGGTCGATGGAAGAATAAATGGGTATATAAGTGTCTAAATGGATGATTTTTTGGGTAAAATTGATTGTATAACTGACTAAGTGCATCTTAGTGAATACATGGGTTAGTGAGTAATGTTTAAATATGAAAATATCTGTATCAGTCTCTCACTTTGTGTATAAGTGGCTGCATGGGTTGGTGAGTAGCTACATGAGTGTCTATATGGGTTATTAGTTGGTTTTTTGAGTATCAGTATGAGTGTCTAAGTGTCTGTATGGTTCGGTGGGGGTATTACTTAGTGCATAGATGCATGAATGAGTGACTCACTGTTTGTATGTGTTGAAGACAGCATGTGTGCAGGACTGTTTAGGTGGATGAGTATGTGTATGGGTGTGTTAGTGAGTGAATGACTGTCTCAATAGTGTCTTTATGAGTAACTACATATGTTTTAAACTAATATATGTGAGTATTGGTGTATATAAGTGAGTATATGTGAGAGTGAGAGATTGGAAGAGTTCCTGTACAAATAAGTAGGTGTTTCTATAAGTGATTGTTTAAGAGAGTAAGTATGTGTAAGTTTCTGTAGAAGTAAGTGTGGTAGTGTGTGTATAACTGTATATGCAAGTAAATGGATGTTTGATACTTTGTTTGCATGTGTGACTATGTGTGTGAGTAACTCTATGGATGAGTGGCGGTGTGTAACAGGATGTATAGGTGTATGAGTACATATGATGAGTGAGTACATGTATGAGTGACTGTATAGGGACTGTTGGTGAATGAGTGGATGTGTGTGTAGATCTTGGAATTACTGAATAGGTGTGTTGTAACTGGTATTGGTATGTCCATTGTTTTGAAAATGTTAGTTTGTATTTTTGAGTGTGTGTATCAAAGGTTATATTAGGGTGAGAGGAGGTCTGCCACTCTATCACAAGGATGATGTCATCAGTGATGTCATCAGTGATGTCATTTGAGATGTCATCAGTGATGTCATTAGTGATGTCACTGAGCATGTCATGAGTGATGTAATATGTGACGTCATCAGCAGTGCATTGCGGGCGCCCGAGTTATAGTTAGCTGAACTAACTATAACGGGGGAATTTCTATGGTTTTGAACGAGTGAAATGTCCAACTAACTATAACGCTCCTGAAACCTATGGTTTTTTCAGTGAATATATATATATATATATATTTATTATCTACTGGCGGTCGCCAGTAGATAGTTATAGTTAGGACCTAGTTTCCATAGGAAACTCGTTTTTTTTTTCTCAATATCTTTGGCGCCGGATGACGAATCTTCGCGAAATTTTCAAAACTCGTAGCCCGCTCTGGTCAGCTCCTGACTTGAACGTTTCGGGGTGATTCGGCAAGCGGGGGCCAAGAAAAAAGAGGGGTCCCAAAACGTGTTTTCTCCATGTTAATTCCCATAGGAAACTTTAGACACGGCTGCAGCTCGAACTGCTGAACGGAATTACACCAAATTTGGCGAAAAGGTAGCCCTTGTTTCGGAAAGAGACCTTTTTTTTAAATGGAGTAAATCCGTTCAGTAGTTCCTGAGAAATTCAAAAAATAGAGGTCGGAAAATCAATTTCCCATAGGAAACTTTAGACACGGTTACAGCTGAAACTGCTGAACGGAATTACACCAAATTTGGCAAAAAGGTAGCCCTTGGTTCAGAAAGAGACCTTTTTTTAAAATGGAGTAAATCCATTCAGTAGTTGCTGAGAAAATCCAAAAATAAAAGTTTCGATATATAGAGGCACGGTGGATCCGCGCACCCTCCCGATCACGAGCTTTATTCTAATTGGCTGTCAACACTCCAAACCAGGAAGTGTTGGCAGCCATCTTGTGACTCGGTAGAACCGAGTCACAAGAAAAGAGAAAAAGAAACGCGAAAAAAAAGAAAAGGGGCAGGGTAGAAACACCCTGACCCCCTAGGCCTGCTCAGGGGGTCCCACGAGGACCCCCAGGGCCAAAAAAAGCATTTTTTTTTTTTAAACGGCGAGATTCGCGCTTTCAGCACGAATTTCTGCCAAAAATAAAAACAAAACGAAGCGCGGGCTCCCGCGCTGCCTTATTATTTAGCCCCCGGGTGGGCCAGGTCCCGGGGGCATGGAGAAATGTAATTGCGGGGGCCCAGGGGGACCCCCGCAGCCCTGGGGACCGCCACCCCCCGGGGCTTTTCTGAAATATTTGCGGGGGCACACGGCCCCCCTGCAGCCCCGGGGCCGCCACCCCCTGGGGCTTTTTTTTAATGTTTGGGGGGCCTCCAAGCCCCGGGACTGCCCCCCTGGGGCTTTTATCAAATATTTGCGGGGGGCACAAAGCCCCCCCGCAGCCCCGGGGACCGCCACCCCCCGGGGCTTGTTTTTTTTTAAAGAAATAAACATGTGTGGGGGGGCTCGAGCCCCCACACGCCCCGGGGACCACCACCTCCCCGGGGCACTAAAATGCAAATTTGGGGGTCCGTTACGGACCCCCGAGCCCCAGGGACCACCACCTCCCCGGGGCTGTGCATTGGATGGGAGGGGAGCCTGTGATGGCCCTGGGGACCGCCACCCCCTAGGGCCGGCTCCTGCAGTGTCCCGGGGTGCCCACCCCCAGGACACTGCAGTTTGCTATGGCAGGGCCTTGCGGCTCCCGCCCTGCCATAGCAAACTGTGGTTTGGGTTTTGGAAGAGAGAGCAGGAAACCTGCTCTCTCTTCCAAAATCCAAGCTCAGATTGCTTTTCCACACGGGGAGCTGCATGTCAGCAGCTCCCCATGTGGAAAAGCAATGCCGGCTCCCGCAGGACGCGGGGAGCCGGCGGGACCGTGAGGGCAATGGGGCTCCCACCACGGTCCCCAACGAGAGGCCAGGCCCCGGGGGATGGGGTCCCTGGGGCCAGAAGTGGCCTGGGAGGGGGGCCACGCGGCCCCCCTCCCCCATAATAATTTTTTTTAAAACACGCAAAGGCCGGCCCCGGGGATGGGGTCCCCGGGGCCATAAATGGCCTGAGGAGGGGGCCACGCAGCCCCCTCCAAATATATATATTTTTTAAATAAACACTGGCCATGCCCCGGGGGATGGGGTCCCCGGGGCCGAATATGGCCTCGGGAGGGGGGCCACGTGGCCCCCTTCCATTTAAAAAAAAAATTAAACATTAGGGGTCAGGCCCTGGGGGATGGGGTCCCCAGGGCCCATACAATAGGAAAGGAAGGGGGGCCACACAGCTCCACTTCTTACATTTTTTTTTTTTAAAGACCGGCATCACCGAGGCCCCGCCCCCTCCCAGCAACACTCTGCAAACGCGCCCTGTGGCGCGTTTTAAGTTGGGGAATTAATTCCCTTTCAATACTGGGGGTCCCTGGGGGCCAACTAGCCCACCAGGTACCTCCAGTAAGAGCCACAGGGCTGCGTTGCAGAGAGGTGGTCCAGGCCATGCCCCTTTTTACACCTCTCTGCAACGCAGCTCTGTGGCGCTTACTGGAGGTACCTGGTGGGCTAGTTGGACCCCAGGGACCCTCAGGATTCAAGGGGACTTTATCCCCCAACTTAAAATGCGCCACGGGGCGCGTTTGCACAGTGGAGAAGGGAGGGGCGGGGCCTGAGGTGACATGTGTGCAAACACGCGCTGTGGCGCGTTTTAAGTTGGGGAATTAATTCCCCTTCAATCCTGAGGGCCCCTGGGGGACAACTAGCCCACCAGGTACCTCCAGTAAGCGCCACAGGCCTGCGTAGCAGAGAGGTGGTCCAGGCCACGCCCCTTTTACACCTCTCTGCAACGCAGCTCTGTGGTGCTTACTGGAGGTACCTGGTGGGCTAGCTGGACCCCAGGGACCCTCAGGATTCAAGGGGACTTTATCCCCAACTTAACACGCGCCACGGGGCGCGTTGCACAGTGGTGAAGGGAGGGGCGGGGCCTGAGGTGACATGTGTGCAAACACGCCCTGTGGCGCGTTTTAAGTTGGGGAATTAATTCCCCTTCAATCCTGAGGGCCCCTGGAGGCCAACTAGCCCACCAGGTACCTCCAGTAAGCGCCACAGGCCTGCGTAGCAGAGAGGTGGTCCAGGCCACGCCCCTTTTACACCTCTCTGCAACGCAGCTCTGTGGCGCTTACTGGAGGTACCTGGTGGGCTAGTTGGACCCCAGGGACCCTCAGGATTCAAGGGGACTTAATTCCCCAACTTAAAACGCGCCACGGGCAGCGTTTGCACAGTGGTGAAGGGAGGGGCAGGGCCTGAGGTGACATGTGTGCAAACACGCCCTGTGGCGTGTTTTAAGTTGGGGGATTAAGTCCCTTGAATCCTGAGGGTCCCTGGGGTCCAACTAGCCCACCAGGCACCTCCAGTAGCGCCACAGAGCTGCGTTGCAGAGAGGTGTAAAGGGGCGTGGCCTCGGACCACCTCTCTGCAATGCAGGCCTGTGGCGCCTACTGGAAGTACCTGGTGGGCTAGTTGGGCCCCAGGGACCCTCAGGATTCAAGGTGACCTAATCCCCCAACTTAAAATGCGCCACGGGGCGCATTTGCACAGTGGTGAAGGGAGGGGGCGGGGCCTCAGGTGACATGTGTGCAAACACGCCCTGTGGCACGTTTTAAGTTGGGGAATTAATTCCCCTTGAATCCTGAGGGACCCTGGGGGCCAACAAGCCCACCAGGTACCTCCAGCAAGCGCCACAGGCCTGCCTTGCAGAGAGGTGGTCCGAGGCCACGCCCCTTTTTAAAACCTCTCTGCAACGCAGCTCTGTGGCGCTTACTGGAGGTACCTGGTGGGCTAGTTGGACTCCAGGGACCCTCAGGATTCAAGGGGACTTAATCCCCCAACTTAAAACGCGCCATGGGGTGTGTTTGCACAGTGGTGAAGGAGGGGCGGGGCCTGATGTGACAAGTGTGCAAACACGCTCCGTGGTGCGTTTTAAGTTGGGGAGTAAGTCCCTTGTATCCTGAGGGTCCCTGGGGGCCAACTAGCCCACCAGGTACCTTCAGTAAGTGCAACAGAGTTGCGTTGCAGAGAGGTGTAAAAGGGGCGTGGTCTCGGACCACCTCTCTGCAACGCAGCTCTGTGGTGCTTATTGGACGTACCTGGTGGGCTAGTTGGGCCTTAGGGACCCTAAGGATTCAAGGGGACTTAATCTCCCAACTTAAAATGCGCCACGGGCGCTTTTGCACACTTGTCACATCAGGCCTCACTCGCTCCTTCACCACTGTGCAAACAGGCCCTCTGGCGCGTTGTAAGTTAGGGATTAAGCCCCTGAATCCTGAGGGTCCCTTGGGTCCAACTAGCCCACTAGGTACCTCCAGTAAGCGCCACAGAGCTGCGTTGCAGAGAGGTGTAAAGAGGGAGTGGCCTAGGACCACCTCTCTGCAACGCAGCTCTGTGGCGCTTACTGGAGGTACCTGGTGGGCTAGTTGGCCCCCAGGGACCCTCAGGATTCAAGGAATTAATCCCCAACTTAAAACCCGCCAGGGAGCGCGTTTGCACAGTGGTGAAGGGAGGGGGCGGGCCTGATGTGACATGTGTGTACTTATCCAATCACTCCGCCAAAACCCAAGCACTTATAAATTCACCATGCACTCTCCTTGCAGTATTCTAATCATCCAGTTAGTACCCATGCACTCATGCAATGACCCAGGCACTAACACATGCACTGCTACAATCCCCTGAGCACTACTGATGCAGCCCAACCATCTCTTTGTCACTAT
>CAWUFW010027089.1:0-28989 GCA_963921515.1 Calotriton arnoldi | reverse complement strand
GCCAGTAGATAGTTATAGTTACAACCTATTATCCATAGGAAATCTGCGACATTCTATTTGAGATAACTCTCTTGCCGCGTTGACGTATCTTCGCGAAATTTTCAAACTTTGTGGCCCGCTCCGGTCCGCTCCTACCCTGAAAGTCTCGGGGGATTCGTCACGCGGGGGCCGAGAAAAAGGGGGTCCCAAAACGCGTTTTCCCCATGCATTTTTCCATAGGAAACTTTAGACACGGCTACAGCCCGAACTGCTGAACGGAATTACACCAAATTTGGCAAACAGGTAGTTCTTGGTTCAGAAAGAACCCTTTTGTTAAATGGTGTAAATCCGTTCAGTAGTTGCTGAGAAAATGAAAAGTAAAAAGTTAGTGATATCTATGGCCGAGTAGGGTCCGCGTACCCTCAGCGCACCCTGCGCGCACCGTCCCGATCACGAGCTGCATGTTAACTGGCTGTCAACATTCCGATTCAGGAAATGTTGGCAGCCATTTTGTCCCTCGGTAGAACCGAGGGACAGAAAACAAGTGCGCAAAGCGCACAAAGGGGGCAGGGTAGAAACACCCTGACCCCTAGGTTTGCTCAGGGGTCCCACAAGGACCCCCTGGGCAAAAATAAAAATAATAATTTTTAAAAATCGGCAGGATGCGCTCAGGGTGCGCGAATCCTGCCGAGAATCGGAGCGCGGTCTCCGCGCTTCGATGTTAATTGGCCCCGGGTGGCCCACGTCCCGGGGGCATGGTGGGGGGGATAATTTAAAGTGTGGGGGGCCTCAAAGGGCCCCCAAGCCCTGGGGACTGCCACCCCCCGGGGCTTTTTTTTAAAAATGGTGCGGGAGGGCTCTGAGCCCTCCCGCAGCCCCGGGGACCACCACCTCCCCAGGGCTTTTTTATAATTAATTACAAAACCTGTGTGGGGGGCTCCAGCCCCCACACGCCCGAGACCGCCACCTCCCGGGGCACTAAACATTTAAATATGGGGGTCCGTAACGGACTCTCAGAGCCCCGGGGACCACCACCTCCCCGGGGCTTTGAACTGAATGGGAGGGGGCCGCGCGGCCCCCTCCTGGAGCTCTTGATGGCCCTGGGGACCACCACCCCCAGGGCCGGCTCCTGCAGTGTCCCGGGGTGCCTACCCCCGGGACACTGTAGTTTGCTATGGCAGGACGGGAGCCTCGCGGCTCCCGTCCTGCCATAGCAAACTGCTTTGGATATTGGAAGAGAGCAGGGAAACCTGCTCTCTCTTCCAATATCCAAAGCACATGCTTTCCACATGGGGAGCTGCATCTTAGCAGCTCCCCATGTGGGAAGCAATGCCGGCTCCCAAGGGACGTGGGGAGCCGGCGGGACTGTGGGGGGATAGGGGACCCCCCCACACTCCCCAACGGAGAGGGCCAGCCCCGGGGGATGGGGTCCCCGGGGCAAGTAGTGGCCCGGGAGGGGGGCCACGCGGCCCCCCTACCCCCCAAAAAAAAGAAAAAAACAAAAAAAACGGAATGGCCGGCCCCGGGGATGGGGTCCCCGGGGCCTTAAATGGCCAGAGGAGGGGGCCACGCAGCCCCCTCCAAAGAATATAAATAAAAACGAGCCCATGCCCCGGGGGATGGGGTCCCCGGGGCCAATACAGGCCCAGGGAAGGGGGGCCACGCGGCCCCCTTCCAGTTTTTTTTTTAAAATTAAAAATTTTAAAAAAGGGAGTAAGGCCCTGGGGGATGGGGTCCCCAGGGCATAAAAACAGGAAAAAGGAAGGGGGCTACACAGCCCCCCTTCAGGGACAAAAAAATAAAATAAAAAAAAAAACGATCGGGCCCGCAGGCCCCGCCCCTTCCTTCACCACTCTGCAAACGCGCCCCTGGCGCGCTTTGCAGAGAGAGCGAATTCCCCTTGAATACTGGGGGACCCTGGGGGCCAACTAGCCCACCAGGAACCTCTAGTATGCGCCAGGGAGCTGCGTTGCAGAGAGGTGTAGAGAGGCCACACCCCTTTTACACCTCTCTGCAACGCAGCTCTGTGGCGCTTTTGGAGGTATATGGTGGGCTAGTTGGACTCCGGGGACCCTCAGGATTCAAGGGGACTTAATCCCCAACCTAAAACGCGCCACGGGGCGCGGTTGCACAGTGGTGAAGCGAGGGGGCGGGGCTTCAGGTGACATGTGTGCAAACAGGCCCCGTGGCGCGTTTTAAGATGGGGAATTAAATCCCCTTCAATGCAGAGGGTCCCTGTGGGCCAACTAGCCCAACAGGTACATCCAGAAAGCGCCACAGAGCTGCGTTGCAGAGAGGTGTAAAAAGGGGTGTGGCCTCTCTACACGTCTCTGCAACGCAGCCCCCTGGCGCATATTGGAGGTTCCTGGTGGGCTAGTAGGCCCCTAGGGAACCTCAGGATTCAAGGGGATTTAATCCCCCAACTTAAAACGCGCCACTGGGCGCGTTTGCACAGATGTCACCTCAGGCCCCGCCCCCTCCCTTCACCATTGTGCAAATATTCTTCTAAAATCATCCGAAATACGAATTCCGATTTACTCACCTGTTATCAGGAGAGACCTCAGTGCTGTATCTTTCAGCCCAGTACTGGTCCTGAAAAGTAATTTTAACCGTACTTACCAGTAACTTGAATTTCCTTCCATAGGCTAACATTGACTGGTTTCACTTGGAAATTCTTCTAAGTGTGGAGTTTTGGAACTTTAAAATATTCCTCTAAAATCAGCCGAAATACGAATTCCGATTTACTCACCTGTTATCAGGAGAGACCTCAGTGCTGCATCTTTTAGCCCAGTACTAATCCTGAAAAGTAATTTTAACCATACTTACCAGTAACTTGAATTTCCTTCCATAGGATATCATTGCCTGCTGTTTGTTGAAAAAGTTTCTAAGTGTTGATTTTTGGAACATACAAATATTCCTCTAAAAACAGCCGAAATACGAATTCCGATTTACTCACCTGTTATAAGGAGAGACCTCAGTGCTGTATCTTTCAGCCCAGTACTGGTCCTGAAAAGTAATTTTAACCGTACTTACCAGTAACTTGAATTTCCTTCCATAGGCTAACATTGACTGGTTTCACTTGGAAATTCTTCTAAGTGTGGAGTTTTGGAACTTTAAAATATTCCTCTAAAATCAGCCGAAATACGAATTCCGATTTACTCACCTGTTATCAGGAGAGACCTCAGTGCTGCATCTTTCAGCCCAGTACTGATCCTCTAAAGTAATTTTAACTGTACTTACCAGTAACTTATATTTTCTTCCATAGGAATCCATTGTCTACTTTTCAGCAGAAAAGTTTCAAAGTGTCGATTTTCACAAACTACAAATATTCCTAAAAAATCGCCTGTATGACTTAAACGCATTCTTTCAACTGTTTACAGGAGATGCACCAGTGCTGGATCCAGGATCCAACACTGAGTAAGAAAAAGTAACGATAACAGTTTTTACCTTCTAAGTGAATTTCCTTCCATAGGATAACATTGGTGATTCTATGAGAAAAAGTTTCTAAGTGTCAACTTTTAAAGTACAATAATATTCCTTAAAAATCATGACTGTAACCAAAACGCTTTTACTCAACTGTTTACAGGAGATGTGCCAGGACTGAATCTAGGATCCAGTCCTGTGGTTAGACAAGTAATCCATAAAGTAACTAATTGCATTTAACTAGAAATTCACATTGAGCTGAATGTTGCATTGTGTTTGAAAATGTGTTGCCCATTGCAACAACTGTAACTACTGTACTTAAAAGTCTATTGCCTATGTGCAAAGTATTTAAACTAAAGTAATTCATTCTGAGAAAGTATTTTTTGTAATGTAATGTATAATGTAATTACAATGTAATTTAAAAAATAAAATATGTAAAAAAAAATTGTTTCTAAAAATGTAGTAAATCAGTATTAAAAAAATGTATATAACAATTAATATTTTTAAAAATTGTCATTTACAAAACCTTTGAAATTCACTAAAAAAACATAGGTTTCAGACATGTTATAGTTACAAATTAGCATTTAAAAAACCTTTGAAATTCAATGAAAAAACCATAGGTTTCAGGGACGTTATAGTTACAAATTAGCATTTAAAAAACCTTTGAAATTCACTGAAAAAACCATAGGTTTAGGGACAGTTATAGTTAGTTGGACATTGCACTCGTACAAAACCCATGAAATTACCCCGTTATAGTTAGTCCAGCTAATTATAACTCGCGCCCCCGCAATGCACTGCTGATGACGTCACTTATTACATCACTCATGACATGGTCAGTGGCATCACTGATGACATCACTGATGACATCTCAAATGACATCACTGATGACATCATCCACATGATAATCTGATGCACCTCCTCACACCCTAATATAACCTTTGATATACCCACTCTAAATTACAGACTGCCATTCGCAAAACCATAGACACTCCAACACCAATAACTACATACCCACTCACTGATTCTTAGGTCTACACACACACATACACTCACTCACCCGTACAGTCACTCATACTTACGGTCACTCAGTACAGGACTATCATATGCACTCTTACTCCTATATAGACACTCAAACACCGCCACTCATCCATAGAGGTACTCACACACCTAGTCAGTCATGCAAATAATTAAACACACTGCCATTTACTCACCTATACAGTTATACACACACCAGCTCACTTAATCATACAAATACTAGCACATTGTTACGCTCTTATACAATCACTGATACAAGCACACACTCATCCATACAGCCACTATCACAATCACTCACTCTCGCTTATAGCTATTTATATACTCCAACACACATATATACTGCCTTTCACATATGTAGTTACTCACACATGTACCACTGGGACATACATTCACTCACTAACACACTCTTACACACACTTACCCACCCATACAGTCTATCACAGATGCACTCTTGAAACCATCCACCCAGTGAATCACCCACTCACACATCTATGCACAGAGTTGCACACACCCCTCCCACACAAACACTCAGGCACCCATACAGATACTCAGACAAGCATTCAATAACTCATATAGACACTCATGTAGCTATTCACAAACACATGCAGCCACTTACACAGCAACAGATAGACGGATACAGACATTCACCCAGTTTAGTCACTAACCCATGCATTCAGTAAGATACGTTAAATCACTCACTTATACAGTCAGTCACGCACCTACTAAATCATCCATACAGACACTTACACACCCACTCATTCTTCAATACGTCTTTTCCTATATATATTAAAAATATTTAAACTTTACAGAAACACACAGTCACTGGATGATGTCATCAGTGATGTCATTTGAGATGTCATCAGTGATGTCATCAGTGATGTCACTGACCATGTCATGAGTGATGTAATAAGTGACGTCATCAGCAGTGCATTGCGAGGGCACGAGTTATAGTTAGCTGGACTAACTATAACGGGGTAATTTCATGGGTTTTGTACGAGTGCAATGTCCAACTAACTATAACTGTCCCTAAAACCTATGGTTTTTTCAGTGAATTTCAAAGGTTTTTTAAATGCTAATTTGTAACTATAACGTCCCTGAAACCTATGGTTTTTTCAGTGAATTTCAAAGGTTTTTTAAATGCTAATTTCTAACTATAACGTGCCTGAAACCTATGATTTTTTAAGTGAATTTCAAAGGTTTTTTTAAATGCTAGTTTCTAACTATGCCTACAGAGGTAGGACATGTGAAGAAAGAAGAAAAAACGCCCAGAAAGAAGCAAAAGATGTGCAGAAAGAACCAACAGAGGAGCAGAAAGAGGCCTTGTTGCAAAATCATCCTGTGCCCACAACGTTTTCAGACGGGTACTGGTGGTAACTGACTCTGACTAACCAGAGCCAGTGCTATGCTAAAAGACACTTAGAATACAGTGAAAACACCTACATACACTAGGGAACACTATGCGTTGGGGTACCCCTGTGATTAGCATGACCTCCTCTGCAAGTCCCTAGTACATAATAGGGCAGGGGGATTAAAACTACCTCTTAAAACGCGCAACAGGGCGCGTTTGCACAGTGGTGAAGGCAGGGGGGCCTGAGGTGACATGTGTGCAAACGCACCCCGTGGCGCGCTTTAAGTTGCGGGATTAAGTCCCCTGAATTCTGAGGGTCCCTGGGGCCCAACTAGCCCCCCAGGTACCTACAGTTAGGACCACAGAGCTGAGTTGCAGAGAGGCTGCTCCGAGGCCACGCACCTTTTTTCACCTCTCTGCAACGCAACTCTGTTGTGCTTACTGAAGGTACCTGGTGGGCTAGTTGGCCCCCAGGGTCCCTCAGGATTCAAAGGGAATTAATTTCCCAACTTAAAGCGCACCACAGGGCGTGTTTGCGCACATGTCACCTGAGGCCCCGCCCCCTCCCTTCACCACTGTGCAAACGCGCCCCGTGGTGCGTTTTAAGTTGGGGGATTAGGTCACCTTGAATCCTGAGGGTCCCTGGGGCCCAACTAGCCCACTAGGTACTTCCAGTAAGCACCACAGGCCTGCGTAGCAACGCCTGTAACAAATTGTGCAGTTGTGTTTAGGTAGTGTAGGGGTCGTGCTGGGGGTAGTGTTTTAGGGTTTAGGGTAGTGCAGTGGTGTTTGGGTAGTGTAGGGGGTCGTGCTGGGGATAGTGTGTTTAGGGTTTAGGGTAGTGCAGTGGTGTTTGGGTAGTGTAGGGGGTCGTGCTGGGGGTAGTGATTTAGGGTAGTGCAGTGGTGTTTGGGTAGTGTAGGGGGTACTGCTGGGGGTAGTGTTTTAGGGTTTAGGGTAGTGCAGTGGTGTTTGGGTAGTGTAGGGGTACTGCTGGGGGTAGTTTTTTAGGGTTTAGGGTAGTGCAGTGGTGTTTGGGTAGTGTAGTGGTTCGTGCTGGGGGTAGTTTTTTAGGTGCAGTGGTGCTTGTGTAGTGTAGGAGGTCGTGGTTTAGGGTAGTGCAGTGGTCTTTGGGTAGTGTAGGGAGTCGTGCGGGGGTAGTGTTTTAGGGTTTAGGGTAGTGTAGGGGGTCATGCGGGGGTAGTGTTTTAGGGATTAGGGTAGTGCATTGGTGTTTGGGTAGTGTAGGGGTCAGTGCAGGGGGTAGTGTTTTAGGGTTTAGGAGCAGTGCAGTGGTGTTTGGGTAGTGTAGGGGGTCATGCTGGGGGGAGTGTTTTAGGGTTTAGGGCAGTGCAGTGGTGTTCGGGTAGTGTAGGGGGTCGTGCTGGGGGGAGTGTTTTAGGGTTTAGGGCAGTGCAGTGGTGTTCGGGTAGTGTAGGGGGTCGTGCTGGGGGTGGTGTTTCAGGGTTTAGGCAGTGCAGTGGTGTTCAGGCAGTGTAGGGGGTGGTGTGTTCTAGGGTTTAGGGCAGTGCAGTGGTGTTCGGGCAGTGTAGGGGTCGTGCTGGGGGTGGTGTTTCAGGGTTTAGGGCAGTGCAGTGGTGTTCGGGCAGTGTAGGGGTCGTGCTGGGGGTAGTGTTTTAGGGTTTAGGGCAGTGCAGTGGTGTTTGGGCAGTGTAGGGGGTCGTGCTGGGGATGGTGTTTTAGGGTTTAGGGCAGTGCAGTGGTGTTTGGGCAGTGTAGGGGGTCGTGCTGGGGGTGGTGATTTCAGGGTTTAGGGCAGTGCAGTGGTGTTCGGGCAGTGTAGGGGGTACTGCTGGGGGTGGTGTTTCAGGGTTTAGGGCAGTGCAGTGGTGTTCGGGCAGTGTAGGGGGTCGTGCTGGGGGTGGTGTTTCAGGGTTTAGGGCAGTGCAGTGGTGTTCGTGCAGTGTAGGGTCGTGCTAGGGGTGGTGTTTCAGGGTTTAGGGCAGTGCAGTGGTGTTCGTGCAGTGTAGGAGGTCGTGGTTTAGGGTAGTGCAGTGGTCTTCGGGTAGTGTAGGGAGTCGTGCGGGGGTAGTGTTTCAGGTTGCAGGGTGTAGGGGGTCAGTGCGGGGGTGGTGTTTTAGGGTTTAGGCAGTGCAGTGGTGTTTCGGGCAGTGTAGGGGGTCATGCTGGGGGTAGTGTTTCAGGGTTTAGGGCAGTGCAGTGGTGTTCGGGCAGTGTAGGGGGTCGTGCTGGGGTGGTGTTTCAGGGTTTAGGGCAGTGCAGTGGTGTTCGGGCAGTGTAGGGGGTCGTGCTGGGGGTAGTGTTTCAGGGTTTAGGGCAGTGCAGTGGTGTTCGGGCAGTGTAGGGGGTCGTGCTGGGGGTGGTGTTTCAGGGTTTAGGGTAGTGCAGTGGTGTTCGGGCAGTGTAGGGGGTCGTGCTGGGGGTGGTGTTTCTAGGGTTTAGGGCAGTGCAGTGGTGTTCGGGCAGTGTAGGGGGTCATGCTGGGGGTGGTGTTTCAGGGTTTAGGGCAGTGCAGTGGTGTTCGGGCAGTGTAGGGGGTCGTGCTGGGGGTGGTGTTTCAGGGTTTAGGGCAGTGCAGTGGTGTTCGGGCAGTGTAGGGGGTCGGTGTGTTTCAGGGTTTAGGGCAGTGCAGTGGTGTTCGGGCAGTGTAGGGGGTCGTGCTGGGGGTGGTGTTTCAGGGTTTAGGGCAGTGGTGTTCCGAGCAGTGTAGGGGGTCGTGCTGGGGGTGGTGTTTCAGGGTTTAGGGCAGTGCAGTGGTGTTCGGGCAGTGTAGGGGGTCGTGCTGGGGGTGGTGTTTCAGGGTTTAGGGCAGTGCAGTGGTGTTCGGGCAGTGTAGGGGGTCGTGCTGGGGGTGGTGTTTCAGGGTTTAGGGCAGTGCAGTGGTGTTCGGGCAGTGTAGGGGGTCGTGCAGGGGGTGGTGTTTCAGGGTTTAGGGCAGTGCAGTGGTGTTCGGGCAGTGTAGGGGGTCATGCTGGGGGTGGTGTTTCAGGGTTTAGGGCAGTGCAGTGGTGTTCGGGCAGTGTAGGGGTCGTGCTGGGGGTGGTGTTTCAGGGTTTAGGGCAGTGCAGTGGTGTTTGGGCAGTGTAGGGGGTCGTGCTGGGGCTGGTGTTTCAGGGTTTAGGGCAGTGCAGTGGTGTTCGGGCAGTGTAGGGGGTTGTGCTGGGGGTGGTGTTTCAGGGTTTAGGGCAGTGCAGTGGTGTTCGGGCAGTGTAGGTGGTCGTGCTGGGGCTGGTGTTTCAGGGTTTAGGGCAGTGCAGTGGTGTTCGGGCAGTGTAGGGGGTCCTGCTGGGGCTGGTGTTTCAGGGTTTAGGGCAGTGCAGTGGTGTTCGGGCAGTGTAGGGGTCTTGCTGGGGCTGGTGTTTCAGAGTCTAGGGCAGTGCAGTGGTGTTCGGGCAGTGTAGGGGGGTCTTGCTGGGGCTGGTGTTTCAGGGTTTAGGGCAGTGCAGTGGTGTTCGGGCAGTGTAGGGGGTCGTGCTGGGGGTGGTGTTTCAGGGTTTAGGGCAGTGCAGTGGTGTTCGGGCAGTGTAGGGGGTCGTGCTGGGGCTGGTGTTTCAGGATTTAGGGCAGAGCAATGGTGTTCAGGGCAGTGTAGGGGGTTTTGCTGGAGGTGGTGTTTCAGGGTTTAGGGCAGTGCAGTGGTGTTCGTGCAGTGTAGGGGGTGGTGTTTCAGGGTTTAGGGCAGTGGTGTTCAGGCAGTGTAGGGGGTCTTGCTGGGGTTGATGTTTCAGGGTTTAGGGCAGTGAGTGTTCGGGCAGTGTAGGGGGTCGTGCTGGGGGTGGTGTTTCAGGGTTTAGGGCAGTGCAGTGGTGTTCCGGCAGTGTAGGAGGTCATGCAGGGGGTGGTGTTTCAGGGTTTAGGGCAGTGCAGTGGTGTTCGGGCAGTGTAGGGGGTCGTGCTGGGGGTGGTGTTTCAGGGTTTAGGGCAGTGCAGTGGTGTTCGGGCAGTGTAGGGGGTCGTGCTGGGGGTGGTGTTTCAGGGTTTAGGGCAGTGCAGTGGTGTTCGGGCAGTGTAGGGGGTCGTGCAGGGGGTGGTGTTTCAGGGTTTAGGGCAGTGCAGTGGTGTTCGGGCAGTGTAGGGGGTCGTGCAGGGGATGGTGTTTCAGGGTTTAGGGCAGTGCAGTGGTGTTCGGGCAGTGTAGGGGGTCGTGCTGGGGCTGGTGTTTCAGGGTTTAGGGCAGTGCAGTGGTGTTCGGGCAGTGTAGGGGGTCTTGCTGGGGCTGGTGTTTCAGGGTTTAGGGCAGTGCAGTGGTGTTCGGGCAGTGTAGGGGGTCGTGCTGGGGGTGGTGTTTCAGGGTTTAGGGCAGTGCAGTGGTGTTCGGGCAGTGTAAGGGGTCGTGCTGGGGATGGTGTTTCAGGGTTTAGGGCAGTGCAGTGGTGTTCGGGCAGTGTAGGGGGTCGTGCTGGGGGTGATGTTTCAGGGTTTAGGGCAGTGCAGTGGTGTTCGGGCAGTGTAGGAGGTCTTGCTGGGGGTAGTGTTTCAGGGTTTAGGGCAGTGCAGTGGTGTTCGGGCAGTGTAGGGGGCGTGCTGGGGGTGGTGTTTCAGGGTTTAGGGCAGTGCAGTGGTGTTCGGGCAGTGTAGGGGGTCGTGCAGGGGGTGGTGTTTCAGGGTTTAGGGCAGTGCAGTGGTGTTCGGGCAGTGTAGGGGGTCGTGCTGGGGTTGGGGTTTCAGGGTTTAGGGCAGTGCAGTGATGTTCGGGCAGTGTAGGGGGTCGTGCAGGGGCTGGTGTTTCAGGGTTTAGGGCAGTGCAGTGGTGTTCGGGCAGTGTAGGGGGTCGTGCTGGGGGTAGTGTTTTAGGGTTTAGGGTAGTGCAGTGGTGTTTGGGCAGTGTAGGGGGTCGTGCTGGGGGTGGTGTTTCAGGGTTTAGGATGCAGTGGTGTTCGGGCAGTGTAGGGGGTCTGCTGGGGTGGTGTTTCAGGGTTTAGGGTAGTGCAGTGGTGTTTGGGTAGTGTAGGGGTACTTGCTGGGGGTAGTGTTTTAGGGTTTAGGGCAGTGCAGTGGTGTTCGGGCAGTGTAGGGGGTCTTGCTGGGGCTGGTGTTTCAGGGTTTAGGGCAGTGCAGTGGTGTTCGGGCAGTGTAGGGGGTCTTGCTGGGGCTGGTGTTTCAGGGTTTAGGGCAGTGCAGTGGTGTTCGGGCAGTGTAGGGGTCGTGCTGGGGCTAGTGTTTCAGGGTTTAGGGCAGTGCAGTGGTGTTCAGGCAGTGTAGGGGGTCTTGCTGGGGGTGGTGTTTCAGGGTTTAGGCAGTGCAGTGGTGTTCGTGCAGTGTAGGGGGTGCGTGTTTCAGGGTTTAGGGCAGTGCAGTGGTTCAGGCAGTGTAGGGGGTCTTGCTGGGGTTGAGTGTTTCAGGGTTTAGGGCAGTGCAGTGGTGTTCGGGCAGTGTAGGGGGTCTTGCTGGGGGTGGTGTTTCAGGGTTTAGGGCAGTGCAGTGGTGTTCGGGCAGTGTAGGGGGTCATGCTGGGGGTAGTGTTTCAGGGTTTAGGGCAGTGCAGTGGTGTTCGTGCAGTGTAGGGGGTCGTGCTGGGGGTGGTGTTTCAGGGTTTAGGGCAGTGCAGTAGTGTTCGGGCAGTGTAGGGGATCGTGCAGGGGGTGGTGTTTCAGGGTTTAGGGCAGTGCAGTGGTGTTCGGGCAGTGTAGGGGGTCGTGCTGGGGGTGGTGTTTTAGGGTTTAGGGCAGTGCAGTAGTGTTCGGGCAGTGTAGGGGATCGTGCAGGGGGTGGTGTTTCAGGGTTTAGGGCAGTGGTGTTCGGGCAGTGTAGGGGGTCTTGCTGGGGGTGATGTTTTAGGGTTTAGGGCAGTGCAGTGGTGTTCGAGCAGTGTAGGGGTCTTGCGACCCCTGACCTTGACTGGTAGGTCGCTCCCCCACCACACAGCTCCGTCTGTGTGCTCCTGCTGCTGCCCCTGATTGTGCTCGTTTTTCCTTTCTGTGCCCCCTTGCTGCCCCTAATTGTGCTCGTTTTTTTCCTTTCTGTGTCCCCCTTGCTGCCCCTGATTGTGCTCGTTTTTTCCTTTCTGTGCCCCCCTTGCTGCCCCTGATTGTGCTCGTTTTTTTCCTTTCTGTGCCCCCCTTGCTGCCCCTGATTGTGCTCGTTTTTCCTTTCTGTGCCCCCTTGCTGCCCCTGATTGTGCTTGTTTTTTCCTTCTGTGCCCCCCTTGCTGCCCCTGATTGTGCTCGCTTTTCCTTTCTGTGCCCCCTTGCTGCCCCTGATTGTCTCGTTTTTTTCCTTCTGTGCCCCCCTTGCTGCCCCTGATTGTGCCTCGCTTTTCCTTTCTGTGCCCCCTTGCAGCCCCTGATTGTGCTCGCTTTTTCCTTTATGTGCCCCCCTTGCTGCCCCTGATTGTGCTCGTTTTTTCCTTTCTGTGCCCCCTTGCTGCCCCTGATTGTGCACGTTTTTTTCCTTCTGTGCCCCCTTGCTACCCCTGATTGTGCTCGTTTTTTCCTTTCTGTGCCCCCCTTGCTGCCCCTCATTGTGCTAGTTTTTTCCTTTCTGTGCCCCCTTGATGCCCTGATTGTGCTCGCTTTCCCTTCTGTGCCTGTCTCCCGCCGCTGCGCCCTGCGGCCCCGCCCCTCACTGCCCATTCGCTGCCCCATTCCCCTGCTCCTCCCTCCCACCTCCCCATTTATGGCGGCCGCTGCACGGCGCGCCGCTGGCGCGCCTAAGGCAAGCCTCGTCTGCGCCCGTCCGCGCCATGACCGTGCCCAGCGCCAGACCCCCTGGTCCGGGCATCCCCCGCGCCCGCCACATCAACAGACGCCGATACGACGCCAGCACCCTCCACGCACTCAACCCCAGAAAAGATCACGCCTGCTACCAGGCCATCCCGAAGCGCACCCAAGGGCCCTTCACCTGCCGGAACTGCAGCTTCGCCAGCACCCGCCCCCCCAAACCACCGCCCAGGAAAGAACCCAACTACCTCAGATGCATCCTCCTCAACACCCGCTCCGCCCGCAAACACGCCATCGAACTCTGGGACCTTCTCGACTCAACCTCCCCAGACGTCGCATTCCTGACGGAGACCCGGCTGAATCCCGCTTCAGCCCCCGACATCACCATTGCCATCCCGGACGGATACAAGATCACCCGCAGGGACCGCACCAACGGAGTCGGAGGAGGCATCGCCATCGTCCACAGGAACACCCTCAGAGTCTCAACCAACACCGACGACACCCTCAGCACCGCCGAACACATGCACTTCCAGATCCACACCGATCCCAACACCACCCTCAGAGGAACCCTCATCTACAGACCCCCGGACTCCCGACCACAGTTCAGCTGATTCCATCGCTGACTTCGTCAGCACACCGCCATCGCCTCCACAGACTACATCCTCCTCGGGGACCTGAACTTCCACCTCGAGAACAACAAGGACACCAACTCCACCACCCTGATCGACAACCTCGCCACCCTCGGACTCAGACAGCTCGTGACTACACCCACCCACGCCGCCGGCCACACGCTAGACTCCATCTTTTCCGCAAGCCCACACGTCTCCTTCAACCACACCTCCGAACCCCACTGGACTGACCACCACTGCATCCACTTCACCTACAGGAAGCCCACCACGCACCACCGCACCAAACAAATGCCTCGCCGCTGCTGGAGCAGAGTCACGGAAGACCAGCTAACCACAACCCTCGGTCCTGAGCCCACCCGCCGAACCCTCCGACCCCGACACCGCCGCCCGCAACCTCAGACAGTGGATCGACGACTGCGCCAACACCCTCACCCCGCTCAAGAATCCGCCCCAACAGCCACACCAGCAAGAAAGCCACCTGGTTCACCGAAGACCTCCAGGCCTCCAAACGAACATGCCGAAAACTGGAGAAGATCTGGCTCCACGAACAGACAGCGGACAGCTACGCCGCCCACAAGAGCGCCACCCGCAGTCACCATCACCTCATCAGATCCGCCAAAAGGGCCTCACTCAAAGACCGCCTAGACAACAACGCACACAACAGCAAAGAGCTCTTCAATATCGTGAAGGAACTCTCCAACCCCAGCTCCAACACCAACGACATCCAGCCGTCGCGAGACCTGTGCGACTCACTGGCCACCTTCTTCCACCGCAAAATCGCCGACATCCACGACAGCTTCAACACCACGACCGCCCCGGCAACCACCGAGACCACTGCCCCCACAACCACCAACCGCCTGCTCTCCTGGACCAACATCAACGACGAGGACACCAGCGAGATCATGAACACCATCCACTCCGGTTCACCGCTAGACCCGTGCCCTCACCACATCTTCAACAAAGCCAGTACAGCCATCGCGCCCCATCTCCGGAAAATAATCAACATCTCCTTCGAGATAGCAACCTTCCCGGAAAGCTGGAAGCATGCCGAGATCACCGCCTTACTCAAGAAACCCAAGGCAGACCCCAAGGACCTCAAGAACTTCCGACCCATCTCTCTGCTCCCGTTCCCCGCGAAGGTCACCGAGAAAATCGTCAACAAACAACTGACCCGCTACCTCGAGGAGAACAACATCCTGGACCCTTCCCAGTCCGGCTTCCGCAGCAACCACAGCACCGAAACCGCCCTCATCGCCGCCACCGATGACATCAGGACCCTGCTAGACAACGGAGAAACAGCAGCCCTCATCCTCCTGGACCTATCAGCCGCCTTCGACACGGTCTGCCACCACACACTACGAACACGCCTTCACGACGCCGGGATCCAAGAGAAGGCCCTGGACTGGACCACATCCTTCCTTTCCGGCAGAACACAAGCGTCCGCCCCGCCCCTTCCGATCCAAGGCCACCAAGATCATCTGCGGCGTACCCCAAGGCTCCTCCCTCAGCCCAACGCTGTTCAACATCTACATGGCACCCCTCGCCCACGTCGCCCGACAGCACAACCTCAACATCATCTCCTATGCCGACGACACCCAGCTGATCCTCTCCCTCACCAAAGACCTCACACCGCCAAAGCCCACCTCCACGAAGGAATGAAGGCCGACGCCGAATGGATGAGGACCAGCCGCCTGAAGCTGAACTCGGACAAGACGGAGGTCCTCATCCTTGGTTCCAACCCTTCAGCCTGGGACGACTCCTGGTGGCCAACATCACTGGGAACAGCCCCGCCACCCACCGACCACGTACGCAACCTAGGGGTCATCCGACCCCACCCTCTCCATGACTAAGCAGGTCAACGCCGTTTCCTCATCCTGCTTCAACATCCTCCGAATGCTCCGCAGGATCTTCAAGTGGATCCCCACCGAAACAAGAAAACAGTCACCCAGGCCCTCGTCACCAGCAGGCTGGACTACGGAAACGCCCTCTACGCAGGAACGACGGCTAAGCTCCTGAGACGGCTGCAACGCATTCAGAACGCCCTCTGCACGTCTTATCCTCAACATCCCCCGACGCAGCCACATCACACCCCACCTGAGAGACCTGCACTGGCTCCCTGTCAACAAGAGGATAACCTTCAAGCTCCTCACCCACGCACACAAAGCACTCCACAACTCCGGACCAGCCTACCTCAACAGACGACTCAGCTTCTACACCCCCACCCGCCAGCTCCGCTCAACCAGCCTCGCCCTCGCCACAGTCCCCCGCATCCGGAAAACAACCGCCGGCGGCAGATCCTTCTCCCACCTCGCCGCCAAGACATGGAACACCCTCCCCACCAACCTCCGACAGACCCAAGACCTAATGGCCTTCAGAAGACTCCTCAAGACCTGGCTCTTCGATCAGTAGCAGCACCACCCCCCTCTTCCCCCAGCGCCTTGAGACCCTCGCGGGTATGTAGTGCGCTTATAAATGACATGATTGATTGATTGCTGGGGGTAGTGTTTCAGGGTTTAGGGTAGTGGAGTGGTGTTCGTGCAGTGTAAGGGGTCGTGCTGGGGATGGTGTTTCAGGGTTTAGGGCAGTGCAGTAGTGTTCGGGCAGTGTAGGGGGTCGTGCAGGGGGTGGTGTTTCAGGGTTTAGGGCAGTGCAGTGGTGTTCGGGCAGTGTAGGGGTCGTGCTGGGGGTGGTGTTTCAGGGTTTAGGGCAGTGCAGTGGTGTTCGGGCAGTGTAGGGGGTCGTGCTGGGGGTGGTGTTTCAGGGTTTAGGGCAGTGCAGTGGTGTTCGGGCAGTGTAGGGGGTCCTGCTGGGGGTGGTGTTTCAGGGTTTAGGGCAGTGCAGTGGTGTTCGGGCAGTGTAGGGGGTCGTGCTGGGGGTGATGTTTCAGGGTTTAGGGCAGTGCAGTGGTGTTCGGGCAGTGTAGGAGGTCTTGCTGGGGGTAGTGTTTCAGGGTTTAGGGCAGTGCAGTGGTGTTCGGGCAGTGTAGGGGGCGTGCTGGGGGTGGTGTTTCAGGGTTTAGGGCAGTGCAGTGGTGTTCGGGCAGTGTAGGGGGTCGTGAAGGGGTGGTGTTTCAGGGTTTAGGGCAGTGCAGTGGTGGGTTTAGGGCAGTGCAGTGGTGTTCGGGCAGTGTAGGGGGTCGTGCTGGGGCTGGTGTTTCAGGGTTTAGGGCAGTGCAGTGGTGTTCGGGCAGTGTAGGGGGTCGTGCTGGGGTAGTGTTTCAGGGTTTAGGGCAGTGCAGTGGTGCTTCGTGTAGTGTAGGGGGTCGTGCTGGGGGTAGTGTTTTAGGGTTTAGGGTAGTGCAGTGGTGTTTGTGTAGTGTAGGGGGTCATTTTTTAGGGTAGTGCAGTGGTGTTTGGGTAGTGTAGGGGTCGTGCTGGGGGTAGTGTTTTAGGATGTAGGTTAGTGCAGTGGTGTTTGGGTAGTGTAGGGGGTCGTGCTGGGGGTAGTGTTTTAGGGTTTAAGGTAGTGCAGTGGTGTTTGTGTAGTGTAGGGGGTCGTGCTGGGGGTAGTGTTTTAGGATTTAGGGTAGTGCAGTGGTGCTTCGCGCAGTGTAGGGGGTCGTGCTGGGGGGAGTGTTTGAGGGTTTAGGGCAGTGCAGTCGTGTTCGGGTAGTGTAGGGGTTGTGCTGGGGGTAGTATTTTAGGGTTTAGGGTAGTGCAGTGGTGTTCGGGTAGTGTAGGGGGTCGTGCTGGGGGTAGTGTTCTAGGGTTTAGGGCAGTGCAGTGGTGTTTGGGCAGTGTAGGGGGTAATGCTGGGGATGGTGTTTTAGGGTTTAGGGCAGTGCAGTGGTGTTTGGGCAGTGTAGGGGGTCGTGCTGGGGGTGGTGTTTCAGGGTTTAGGGCAGTGCAGTGGTGTTCGGGCAGTGTAGGGGGTGGTGTTTCAGGGTTTAGGGCAGTGCAGTGGTGTTCGGGCAGTGTAGGGGTCGTGCAGGGGGTGGTGTTTCAGGGTTTAGGGCAGTGGTGTTCGGGCAGTGTAGGGGGTCGTGCTGGGGGTGGTGTTTCAGGGTTTAGGGCAGTGCAGTGGTGTTCGGGCAGTGTAGGGGTCGTGCAGGGGGTGGTGTTTCAGGGTTTAGGGCAGTGCAGTGGTGTTCGGGCAGTGTAGGGGCGGTGCAGGGGGTGGTGTTTCAGGGTTTAGGGCAGTGCAGTGGTGTTCGGGCAGTGTAGGGGGTCATGCAGGGGGTGGTGTTTCAGGGTTTAGGGCAGTGCAGTGGTGTTCGGGCAGTGTAGGGGGTCGTGCTGGGGCTGGTGTTTCAGGGTTTAGGGCAGTGCAGTGGTGTTCGGGCAGTGTAGGGGGTCGTGCTGGGGCTGGTGTTTCAGGGTTTAGGGCAGTGCAGTGGTGTTCGGGCAGTGTAGGGGGTCTTGCTGGGGGTGGTGTTTCAGGGTTTAGGGCAGTGCAGTGGTGTTCGGGCAGTGTAGGGGGTCTTGCTGGGGTGGTGTTTCAGGGTTTAGGGCAGTGCAGTGGTGTTCGGGCAGTGTAGGAGGTCTTGCTGGGGGTGGTGTTTCAGGGTTTCGGGCAGTGCAGTGGTGTTCGGGCAGTGTAGGGGGCGTGCTGGGGGTGGTGTTTCAGGGTTTAGGGCAGTGCAGTGGTGTTCGGGCAGTGTAGGGGGTCGTGCAGGGGGTGGTGTTTCAGGGTTTAGGGCAGTGCAGTGGTGTTCGGGCAGTTTAGGGGGTCGTGCTAGGGTTGGTGTTTCAGGGTTTAGGGCAGTGCAGTGGTGTTCGGGCAGTGTAGGGGTCATGCAGGGGCTGGTGTTTCAGGGTTTAGGGCAGTGCAGTGGTGTTCGGGCAGTGTAGGGGTCGTGCTGGGGGTAGTGTTTCAGGGTTTAGGGTAGTGCAGTGGTGCTTGTGTAGTGTAGGGGGTCGTGCTGGGGTAGTGTTTTAGGGTTTAGGGTAGTGCAGTGGTATTTGTGTAGTGTAGGGGTCATTTTTTAGGGTAGTGCAGTGGCGTTTGGGTAGTGTAGGGGGTCGTGCTGGGGGTAGTGGTTTAGGGTGTAGGGTAGTGCAGTGGTGTTTGGGGAGTGTAGGGGGTCGTGCTGGGGGTAGTGTTTTAGGGTTTAGGGTAGTGCAGTGGTGTTTGTGTAGTGTAGGGGGTCGTGCTGGGGGGAGTGTTTGAGGGTTTAGGGCAGTGCAGTGGTGTTCGGGTAGTGTAGGGGTTGTGCTGGGGTAGTATTTCAGGGTTTAGGGCAGTGCAGTGGTGTTCGGGTAGTGTAGGGGGTCTTGCTGGGGGTAGTGTTCTCAGGGTTTAGGGCAGTGCAGTGGTGTTTGGGCAGTGTAGGGGGTAATGCTGGGGATGGTGTTTCAGGGTTTAGGGCAGTGCAGTGGTGTTCGGGCAGTGTAGGGGGGGTCGTGCTGGGGGTGGTGTTTCAGGGTTTAGGGCAGTGCAGTGGTGTTCTGGGCAGTGTAGGGGGTGGTGTTTCAGGGTTTAGGGCAGTGCAGTGGTGTTCGGGCAGTGTAGGGGGTCGTGCAGGGGTGGTGTTTCAGGGTTTAGGGCAGTGGTGTTCGGGCAGTGTAGGGGGTCGTGCTGGGGGTGGTGTTTCAGGGTTTGGGGCAGTGCAGTGGTGTTCGGGCAGTAAAGGGGGTCATGCTGGGGGTGGTGTTTCAGGGTTTAGGGCAGTGCAGTGGTGTTTGGGCAGTGTAGGGGGTCATGCTGGGGATGGTGTTTTAGGGTTTGGGCAGTGCAGTGGTGTTCGGGCAGTGTAGGGGGTCGTGCTGGGGGTGGTGTTTCAGGGTTTAGGGCAGTGCAGTGGTGTTCGGGCAGTGTAGGGGTCGTGCTAGGGGTGGTGTTTCAGGGTTTAGGGCAGTGCAGTGGTGTTCGGGCAGTGTAGGGGGTCGTGCAGGGGGTGGTGTTTCAGGGTTTAGGGCAGTGCAGTGGTGTTCGGGCAGTGTAGGGGGTCGTGCTGGGGGTGGTGTTTCAGGGTTTAGGGCAGTGCAGTGGTGTTCGAGCAGTGTAGGGGGTCGTGCTGGGGGTGGTGTTTCAGGGTTTAGGGCAGTGCAGTGGTGTTTGGGCAGTGTAGGGGGTCGTGCTGGGGGTGGTGTTTCAGGGTTTAGGGCAGTGCAGTGGTGTTCGGGCAGTGTAGGGGGTCGGTGCTAGGGGTGGTGTTTCAGGGTTTAGGGCAGTGCAGTGGTGTTCGGGCAGTGTAGGGGGTCATGCAGGTGGTGGTGTTTCAGGGTTTAGGGCCGTGCAGTGGTGTTCGGGCAGTGTAGGGGGTCGTGCTGGGGCTGGTGTTTCAGGGTTTAGGGCAGTGCAGTGGTGTTCGGGCAGTGTAGGGGGTCGTGCTGGGGCTGGTGTTTCAGGGTTTAGGGCAGTGCAGTGGTGTTCGGGCAGTGTAGGGGGTCGTGCTGGGGCTGGTGTTTCAGGGTTTAGGGCAGTGCAGTGGTGTTCGGGCAGTGTAGGGGGTCATGCTGGGGCTGGTGTTTCAGGGTTTAGGGCAGTGCAGTGGTGTTCGGGCAGTGTAGGGGGTCGTGCTGGGGCTAGTGTTTCAGGATTTAGGGCAGAGCAATGGTGTTCAGGCAGTGTAGGGGTTTTGCTGGAGGTGGTGTTTCAGGGTTTAGGGCAGTGCAGTGGTGTTCGGGCAGTGTAGGGGGTGGTGTTTCAGGGTTTAGGGCAGTCGGTGTTCAGGCAGTGTAGGGGGTCTTGCTGGGGTTGATGTTTCAGGGTTTAGGGCAGTGCAGTGGTGTTCGGGCAGTGTAGGGGGTCGTGCTGGGGGTGGTGTTTCAGGGTTTAGGGCAGTGCAGTGGTGTTCGGGCAGTTTAGGGGGTCGTGCAGGGGATGGTGTTTCAGGGTTTAGGGCAGTGCAGTGGTGTTCGGGCAGTGTGGGGGTCTTGCTGGGGGTGGTGTTTCAGGGTTTAGGGCAGTGCAGTGGTGTTCGGGCAGTGTAGGGGGTCTTGCTGGGGGTGGTGTTTCAGGGTTTAGGGCAGTGCAGTGGTGTTCGGGCAGTGTAGGGGGTCGTGCTGGGGGTGGTGTTTCAGGGTTTAGGGCAGTGCAGTGGTGTTCGGGCAGTGTAGGGGGTCTTGCTGGGGGTGATGTTTCAGGGTTTAGGGCAGTGCAGTGGTGTTCGGGCAGTGTAGGGGGTCGTGCTGGGGGTGGTGTTTCAGGGTTTAGGGCAGTGCAGTGGTGTTCGGGCAGTGTAGGGGGTCGTGCTGGGGGTGGTGTTTCAGGGTTTAGGGCAGTGCAGTGGTGTTCGGGCAGTGTAGGGGGTCGTGCTAGGGGGTGGTGTTTCAGGGTTTAGGGCAGTGCAGTGGTGTTCGGGCAGTGTAGGGGGTCGTGCAGGGGCTGGTGTTTCAGGGTTTAGGGCAGTGCAGTGGTGTTCGGGCAGTGTAGGGGGTCGTGCTGGGGGTAGTGTTTTAGGGTTTAGGGTAGTGCAGTGGTGCTTGTGTAGTGTAGGGGGTCGTGCTGGGGGTAGTGTTTCAGGGTTTAGGGTAGTGCAGTGGTGTTTGGGTAGTGTAGGGGGTCGTGCTGGGGGTAGTGATTTAGGGTAGTGCAGTGGTGTTTGGGTAGTGTAGGGGTACTGCTGGGGGTAGTTTTTTAGGGTTTAGGGCAGTGCAGTGGTGTTCGGGCAGTGTAGGGGGTCATGCTGGGGCTGGTGTTTCAGGGTTTAGGGCAGTGCAGTGGTGTTCGGGCAGTGTAGGGGGTCTTGCTGGGGCTGGTGTTTCAGAGTCTAGGGCAGTGCAGTGGTGTTCGGTCAGTGTAGGGGGTCTTGCTGGGGCTGGTGTTTCAGGGTTTAGGGCAGTGCAGTGGTGTTCGGGCAGTGTAGGGGGTCGTGCTGGGGGTGGTGTTTCAGGGTTTAGGGCAGTGCAGTGGTGTTCGGGCAGTGTAGGGGGTGGTGTTTCAGGGTTTAGGGCAGTGGTGTTCAGGCAGTGTAGGGGGTCTTGCTGGGGTTGATGTTTCAGGGTTTAGGGCAGTGCAGTGGTGTTTGTGCAGTGTAAGGGGTCGTGCTGGCGATGGTGTTTCAGGGTTTAGGGCAGTGCAGTGGTGTTCGGGCAGTGTAGGGGGTCGTGCTGGGGGTGGTGTTTCAGGGTTTAGGGCAGTGCAGTGGTGTTCGGGCAGTGTAGGGGGTCGTGCTGGGGGTGGTGTTTCAGGGTTTAGGGCAGTGCAGTGGTGTTCGGGCAGTGTAGGGGTCGTGCTGGGGGTGATGTTTCAGGGTTTAGGGCAGTGCAGTGGTGTTCGTGCAGTGTAGGGGGTCGTGCTGGGGATGGTGTTTCAGGGTTTAGGGCAGTGCAGTGGTGTTCGGGCAGTGTAGGGGGTCGTGCTGGGGGTGGTGTTTCAGGGTTTAGGGCAGTGCAGTGGTGTTCGGGCAGTGTAGGGGGTCGTGAAGGGGGTGGTGTTTCAGGGTTTAGGGCAGTGCAGTGGTGTTCGGGCAGTGTAGGGGGTCGTGCTAGGGGTGGTGTTTCAGGGTTTAGGGCAGTGCAGTGGTGTTCGGGCAGTGTAGGGGGTCGTGCAGGGGCTGGTGTTTCAGGGTTTAGGGCAGTGCAGTGGTGTTCGGGCAGTGTAGGGGGTCGTGCTGGGGGTAGTGTTTTAGGGTTTAGGGTAGTGCAGTGGTGTTTGTGTAGTGTAGGGGTCGTGCTGGGGGTAGTGTTTTAGGGTTTAGGGCAGTGCAGTGGTGTTCGTGTAGTGTAGGGGGTCGAGTGTTTTAGGGTTTAGGGTAGTGCAGTGGTGTTCGGGCAGTGTAGGGGGTCGTGCTGGGGGTAGTGTTTTAGGGTTTAGGGCAGTGCAGTGGTGTTTGGGCAGTGTAGGGGGTCGTGCTGGGGGTGGTGTTTTAGGGTTTAGGGCAGTGCAGTGGTGTTCGTGCAGTGTAGGGGGTCGTGCTGGGGGTAGTGTTTTAGGGTTTAGGGTAGTGCAGTGGTGCTTGGGCAGTGTAGGGGGTCGTGCTGGGGGTAGTGTTTTAGGGTTTAGGGCAGTGCAGTGGTGTTCGGGCAGTGTAGGGGGTCGTGCTGGGGGTAGTGTTTCAGGGTTTAGGGCAGTGCAGTGGTGTTTGGGCAGTGTAGGGGGTCATGCTGGGGGTGGTGTTTTAGGGTTTAGGGCAGTGCAGTGGTGTTCGGGCAGTGTAGGGGGTCGTGCTGGGGGTGGTGTTTCAGGGTTTAGGGCAGTGCAGTGGTGTTCGGGCAGTGTAGGGGTCTTGCTGGGGTGGTGTTTCAGGGTTTAGGGCAGTGCAGTGGTGTTCGGGCAGTGTAGGGGGTCGTGCAGGGGGTGGTGTTTCAGGGTTTAGGGCAGTGCAGTGGTGTTCGGGCAGTGTAGGGGGTCGTGCTGGGGGTGGTGTTTCAGGGTTTAGGGCAGTGCAGTGGTGTTCGGGCAGTGGAGGGGGTCGTGCTGGGGGTGGTGTTTCAGGGTTTAGGGCAGTGCAGTGGTGTTCGGGCAGTGTAGGGGGTCGTGCAGGGGGTGGTGTTTCAGGGTTTAGGGCAGTGCAGTGGTGTTCGGGCAGTGTAGGGGGTCGTGCTGGGGCTAGTGTTTCAGGATTTAGGGCAGAGCAATGGTGTTCAGGCAGTGTAGGGGGTTTTGCTGGAGGTGGTGTTTCAGGGTTTAGGGCAGTGCAGTGGTGTTCGGGCAGTGTAGGGGGGTGGTGTTTCAGGGTTTAGGGCAGTGGTGTTCAGGCAGTGTAGGGGGTCTTGCTGGGGTTGATGTTTCAGGGTTTAGGGCAGTGCAGTGGTGTTCGGGCAGTGTAGGGGGTCGTGCTGGGGGTGGTGTTTCAGGGTTTAGGGCAGTGCAGTGGTGTTCGGGCAGTGTAGGGGTCTTGCTGGGGGTAGTGTTTTAGGGTTTAGGGCAGTGCAGTGGTGTTCGTGCAGTGTAGGGGGTCGTGCTGGGGGTGGTGTTTCAGGGTTTAGGGCAGTGCAGTGGTGTTCGGGCAGTGTAGGGGATCGTGCAGGGGGTGGTGTTTCAGGGTTTAGGGCAGTGCAGTGGTGTTCGGGCAGTGTAGGGGGTCGTGCTGGGGGTGGTGTTTCAGGGTTTAGGGCAGTGCAGTGGTGTTCGGGCAGTTTAGGGGGTCGTGCAGGGGATGGTGTTTCAGGGTTTAGGGCAGTGCAGTGGTGTTCGGGCAGTGTAGGGGTCGTGCTGGGGCTGGTGTTTCAGGGTTTAGGGCAGTGCAGTGGTGTTCGGGCAGTGTAGGGGGTCTTGCTGGGGGTGGTGTTTCAGGGTTTAGGGCAGTGCAGTGGTGTTCGGGCAGTGTAGGGGGTCTTGCTGGGGGTGGTGTTTCAGGGTTTAGGGCAGTGCAGTGGTGTTCGGGCAGTGTAGGAGGTCTTGCTGGGGGTAGTGTTTCAGGGTTTAGGGCAGTGCAGTGGTGTTCGGGCAGTGTAGGGGTCGTGCTGGGGGTGGTGTTTCAGGGTTTAGGGCAGTGCAGTGGTGTTCGGGCAGTGTAGGGGGTCGTGCAGGGGTGGTGTTTCAGGGTTTAGGGCAGTGCAGTGGTGTTCGGGCAGTGTAGGGGGTCGTGCTGGGGGTGGTGTTTTAGGGTTTAGGGCAGTGCAGTGGTGCTTCGGGCAGTGTAGGGGGTCGTGCTGGGGGTAGTGTTTCAGGGTTTAGGGCAGTGCAGTGGTGTTCGGGCAGTGTAGGGGGTCGTGCTGGGGGTAGTGATTTAGGGTAGTGCAGTGGTGTTTGGGTAGTGTAGGGGGTACTGCTGGGGGTAGTGTTTTAGGGTTTAGGGTAGTGCAGTGGTGTTTGGGTAGTGTAGGGGTACTGCTGGGGGTAGTTTTAGGGTTTAGGGCAGTGCAGTGGTGTTCGGGCAGTGTAGGGGGTCATGCTGGGGCTGGTGTTTCAGGGTTTAGGGCAGTGCAGTGGTGTTCGGGCAGTGTAGGGGGTCTTGCTGGGGCTGGTGTTTCAGAGTCTAGGGCAGTGCAGTGGTGTTCGGGCAGTGTAGGGGGTCTTGCTGGGGCTGGTGTTTCAGGGTTTAGGGGCAGTGCAGTGGTGTTCGGGCAGTGTAGGGGGTCGTGCAGGGGGTAGTGTTTCAGGGTTTAGGGCAGTGCAGTGGTGTCCGGGCAGTGTAGGGGGTTGTGCTGGGGCTAGTGTTTCAGGATTTAGGGCAGAGCAATGGTGTTCAGGCAGTGTAGGGGGTTTTGCTGGAGGTGGTGTTTCAGGGTTTAGGGCAGTGCAGTGGTGTTCGTGCAGTGTAGGGGGTGGTGTTTCAGGGTTTAGGGCAGTGGTGTTCAGGCAGTGTAGGGGGTCTTGCTGGGGTTGATGTTTCAGGGTTTAGGGCAGTGCAGTGGTGTTCGGGCAGTGTAGGGGGTCGTGCTGGGGGTGGTGTTTCAGGGTTTAGGGCAGTGCAGTGGTGTTCCGGCAGTGTAGGAGGTCATGCAGGGGGTGGTGTTTCAGGGTTTAGGGCAGTGCAGTGGTGTTCGGGCAGTGTAGGGGGTCTTGCTGGGGGTAGTGTTTCGGGGTTTAGGGCAGTGCAGTGGTGTTCCTGCAGTGTAGGGGGTCGTGCTGGGGGTGGTGTTTCAGGGTTTAGGGCAGTGGAATAGTGTTCGGGCAGTGTAGGGGATCGTGCAGGGGGTGGTGTTTCAGGGTTTAGGGCAGTGCAGTGGTGTTCGGGCAGTGTAGGGGGTCGTGCAGGGGATGGTGTTTCAGGGTTTAGGGCAGTGCAGTGGTGTTCGGGCAGTGTAGGGGGTCGTGCTGGGGGTGGTGTTTCAGGGTTTAGGGCAGTGCAGTGGTGTTCGGGCAGTGTAGGGGTCTTGCTGGGGGTGGTGTTTCAGGGTTTAGGGCAGTGGTGTTCGGGCAGTGTAGGGGGTCTTGCTGGGGGTGATGTTTCAGGGTTTAGGGCAGTGCAGTGGTGTTCGGGCAGTGTAGGGGGTCTTGCTGGGGGTAGTGTTTCAGGGTTTAGGGCAGTGCAGTGGTGTTCGTGCAGTGTAAGGGGTCGTGCTGGGGATGGTGTTTCAGGGTTTAGGGCAGTGCAGTAGTGTTCGGGCAGTGTAGGGGGTCGTGCAGGGGGTGGTGTTTCAGGGTTTAGGGCAGTGCAGTGGTGTTCGGGCAGTGTAGGGGGTCGTGCTGGGGGTGGTGTTTCAGGGTTTAGGGCAGTGCAGTGGTGTTCGGGCAGTGTAGGGGGTCGTGCTGGGGGTGGTGTTTCAGGGTTTAGGGCAGTGGTGTTCGGGCAGTGTAGGGGGTCTTGCTGGGGGTGATGTTTCAGGGTTTAGGGCAGTGCAGTGGTGTTCGGGCAGTGTAGGAGGTCTTGCTGGGGGTAGTGTTTCAGGGTTTAGGGCAGTGCAGTGGTGTTCGGGCAGTGTAGGGGGCGTGCTGGGGGTGGTGTTTCAGGGTTTAGGGCAGTGCAGTGGTGTTCGGGCAGTGTAGGGGGTCATGAAGGGGGTGGTGTTTCAGGGTTTAGGGCAGTGCAGTGGTGTTCGGGCAGTGTAGGGGGTCGTGCTAGGGTTGGTGTTTCAGGGTTTAGGGCAGTGCAGTGGTGTTCGGGCAGTGTAGGGGGTCGTGCAGGGGCTGGTGTTTCAGGGTTTGGGGCAGTGCAGTGGTGTTCGGGCAGTGTAGGGGGTCGTGCTGGGGGTAGTGTTTTAGGGTTTAGGGTAGTGCAGTGGTGCTTGTGTAGTATAGGGGGTCGTGCTGGGGGTAGTGTTTTAGGGTTTAGGGTAGTGCAGTGGTGTTTGTGTAGTGTAGGGGGTCATTTTTTAGGGTAGTGCAGTGGTGTTTGGGTAGTGTAGGGGGTCGTGCTGGGGGTATTGTT
Organism: Calotriton arnoldi; assembly: GCA_963921515.1. Lineage (NCBI taxonomy): Eukaryota > Metazoa > Chordata > Amphibia > Caudata > Salamandridae > Calotriton > Calotriton arnoldi. The sequence goes on along the minus strand of CAWUFW010027089.1, from coordinate 3,291 downwards.
TTAGGATGTAGGTTAGTGCAGTGGTGTTTGGGTAGTGTAGGGGGTCATGCTGGTGGTAGTGTTTTAGGGTTTAAGGTAGTGCAGTGGTGTTTGTGTAGTGTAGGGGGTCGTGCTGGGGGTAGTGTTTTAGGATTTAGGGTAGTGCAGTGGTGCTTGTGTAGTGTAGGGGGTCGTGCTGGGGGTAGTGTTTTAGGGTTTAGGGTAGTGCAGTGGTGTTTGTGTAGTGTAGGGGGTCATGTTTTAGGGTAGTGCAGTGGTGTTTGGGTAGTGTAGGGGTCATGCTGGGGGTAGTGTTTTACGGTTTAGGGTAGTGCAGTGGTGTTTGTGTAGTGTAGGGGGTCATGCTGGGGGTGGTGTTTTAGGGTTTAGGATAGTGCAGTGGTGCTTGTGTAGTGTAGGGGGTCGTGCTGGGGGTAGTGTTTTAGGGTTTAGGGTAGTGCAGTGGTGTTTTTGTACTGTAGGGGGTCATGTTTTAAGATGCAACGCTCCAATACCTGACCAGTCTGCACTACATAAAACTACAAAAAAACTAAAAATAAAAAGTGTTTTGCACACTTTTGTCATTGGGCTATATGTGGGCTACATCTGGGTAATATTTGTGCTACATTTGGGCTCTTTTTTCACTGGTTGCCATCTTGGAAGACTTCTTTGTTATGAAGTTTCCTAATTTCCTCATTTACTGCAGTCTCCTCAGTAGGAAATGCTTTCAGTTTTTTACTTTGATTCCATCAAGAAGGCATTCAGATGTGTCACACATTTGCCATAAATTCAGAATGTTAGCACTCTAGTTGTTCATTAGATCACTGTAGCAAAGCTACTGCTCACCAAGGAGTTAACTGGAAGTCTACTGCTGGTATTGAAAGTGATTGTTTCAGTCTGCATGTCAGAATTTTCTAATGAAATAGAAGAGGATTTGAGATCTCACTTAAAACATGCACTAAATTTTCTTTTTGCAGCACTAACCATAATTTCTATGGCAAAATGAACCCCCTCATTTTGTTCCTTTTTAAATTAAATGTTTTAAGTGTTACCAGTTTATTCCAATCAAGATGGCTTCAGGTGTGCCATACTTTTGTCATAAGTAAGGCTGTTAGCACTCTAGTTGTTCTTTAGAACACTCTGGGAAGCTGCAGTAGAACACAAAGGCATCAACTGACAGGCTGCTCCTGTTGAAATATAACAGGAAGATATTTGAGATCTCACTTAAAACATGTCCTAATTTTTCTTTCTACAGCACTAACCATAATTTCTATGGCAAAATGAACCCCCTCATTTTGTTCCTTTTTAAATTAAATGTTTTAAAAGTGTTACCAGTTTATTCCAATCAAGATGGCTTCAGGTGTGCCATACTTTTGTCATAAGTAAGACTGTTAGCGCTCTAGTTGTTCTTTAGAACACTCTGGGAAGCTGCAGTAGAACACAAAGGCATCAACTGACAGGCTGCTCCTGTTGAAATATAACAGGAAGATATTTGAGATCACACTTGAAACATGTCCTAATTTTTCTTTCTACAGCACTAACCATAATTTCTATGACAAAATGAACCCCATCATTTTGTTCCTTTTTAAATTAAATGTTTTAAGTGTTACCAGTTTATTCCAATCAAGATGGCTTCAGGTGTGCCATACTTTTGTCATAAGTGAGACTGTTAGCGCTCTAGTTGTTCTTTAGAACACTCTGGGAAGCTGCAGTAGAACACAAAGGCATCAACTGACAGGCTGCTCCTGTTGAAATATAACAGGAAGATATTTGAGATCACACTTGAAACATGTCCTAATTTTTCTTTCTACAGCACTAACCATAATTTCTATGACAAAATGAACCCCATCATTTTGTTCCTTTTTTAAATTAAATGTTTTAAGTGTTACCAGTTTATTCCAATCAAGATGGCTTCAGGTGTGCCATACTTTTGTCATAAGTAAGGCTGTTAGCACTCTGGTTGTTCTTTAGAACACTCTGGGAAGCTGCAGTAGAACACAAAGGAATCAACTGACAGTCTCTGCCCTTGTTGGATGTACATGTTTTACTGAGAATGTCAGACTTCATTCTCACATGACTGAGAAAGATAATGTGAATTTACAGAAAATATGCTCTCATTTTAGCTTCTGGAGCACCTTCCAAAAACTGTATGGGACAAGCATGTGAAAATAGTTTTCTCTCAAACATGATTCATGATATCCCAGCAGAAAGGTTTTTCACAGGGTAAAATCACCTTAGAACACAACACAATTCCTGAAATTAGTATGGTACCATCAACAAATGAATTCTAATGTAACTAAAGTCTGTTATCACCCTTTATAGTTCTCCTTTTGGTAACCCTCAAAATCTTTGATTCACTACAATGCATTTCAATGGGGTACTATCATTTATATTGGTCCCAAGATGGCTGCCAGCAATTCCAGGATGAAGTGCTGACAGCCAATCCGAATCCATCTCACGATGACAGGTGGTTAGGTCCGCCCAGATATATATGTGTTTTTACTTTTGATTTTCTCAGAAACTACTGCACGGATTTACATCATTTAATAAAAGGGTTCTTTCTGAACCAAGAACTACCTTTTGCCAAATTGGTGTAATTCCGTTCAGTTCGGCTGTAGCCGTGTCAAGTTTCCTATGGAAAATGGCATGGGAAAACGCGTTAGGGACCCCCTTTTTTCTCGGCCCGCCGACGATTCACCCTGAGACTTTCAGGTAGGAGCGACCGAGCGGCTATAGTTTGAACCCGCGAAGATTCATCAATCGACGCAGTTATTATCAGAATGTCGCTGATTTCCTATGGAAAATGGTCCTAACTATAACTATCTACTGGCGACGCCAGTAGATTATATATATATATATATATATATATATATATATATATATATATATATATATATATATATATATATATATATATATATATATATATATATATATTATCTACTGGCGGTCGCCAGTAGATAGTTATAGTTACAACCTATTATCCATAGGAAATCCGCGACATTCTATTTGAAATAACTCTCTTGCCGGTTGACGTATCTTCGCAAAATTTTCAAACTTTGTGGGGCGCTCCGGTCCGCTCCTACCCTGAAAGTCTCGGGAGATTCGTCAAGCGGGGCCGAGAAAAAAGGGGGGTCCCAAAACGCGTTTTCCCATGCAATTTTCCATAGGAAACTTTAGACACGGCTACAGCCTGAACTGCTGAACGGAATTACACCAAATTTGGCAAAGAGGTAGTTCTTGGTTCAGAAAGAACCCTTTTGTTAAATGGTGTAAATCCGTTCAGTAGTTGCTGAGAAAATCAAAAGTAAA
>CAWUFW010027088.1:0-29005 GCA_963921515.1 Calotriton arnoldi | reverse complement strand
GTGTTTTGTCTTTACTTATTTACTGTTTTGGTGATAATAAATGCTTTACTCAGATGGCTCCAAAGTTAAGCCTGACTGCTCGTCTGCCAAGCTACCAAGGGTTGAACAAAGATTAATTTATTGAGACTTGACTGGACCTTATTGGTGATTGTAGTATTATTACTAGCTGAAGGTGCATACCTCCACCTACTATTAAACCACCTTCCTACAGTGAAGTCAGTGTTATTTGGATCGAAGAGTTTGTTATAAAAATTGATTAACAAGAACTCCTTTGCGCTACAGTGTGCCAATTGTAATTGAAAATAAGGAGACATTAAATTAGAACAAACTACCCTCTCTGGAAATGAAAGAGATACTAAAGTAATCAATCCTCCTTTAGCTCTGCCTGAGCTTGCAGGGATCACAGGGGTAAAGTAAGATATAAAGTCATTGTATCATCGCATGTCGTAATCAAATATATTGGCAGTACAAAATGTCCTAATCTTTAATGAAAAACAGCTAATCGCAGCTAGATATCTTAGATGCCTGCAATAGTCCAAGAACCAAGTCTGCAGGGAGATCTTTTTTGCCTGTGGGCTACTGAAGTAGCATGACCCCGGTTGCCAGCAGTCAGATCTAGAGGTTTTGCAACTTCTGAAAAAGCATCTGGGAATGTGGGTGGCTCAGCCCTCATTAAGATACAAGTGGCAGCTTAGCAGTGCTCTCTGTCAATCTAAGGAATCAGACTATGATAAGCCTGAAAATTTGTTGGTGACCGGAATGGAAAATGTCATAAGAGGTGGCAACTCCATTCTCTGACTTCTCAAAATAAAATGCCTTACTTGGGAGTGGGCGGGAAACTCCGCTACCGTGGCAGAAACTCTGTCAACCACCATGTAGCAGACTTTTCCGCCCACCCCTAGATGAAATGCATTCCGTATGAACATCATGTACTCCTTGAGGGGCGGGACTGCAAGTCATCGGTGTGACACTACCTGCTCACATGCTTGGCATCTGCTCTACTATAAAGCACATCATACGTTTTTGATTTAATGTATCCCGCCATATTGTTGATGTTGCTTTTGGCAATTCACTGGGAGCCCATTCAGTCCGTGAAAAAAACCCTAGCAGTAGAGCATCTATCCTACCAAACACCTAGGGAGGGTGTTTGAACCTGTGGAAAAAACTGCACACAACAAATTAATTTTTAAAACAGATAGCAATACAGTTATTATCATCAGGTTCTGGCCTGTTCCCCACCCACAAGATTCTCCACACCATGTTTATTTGATCGTATAGATAACCACATCCGCCCACGCTCCCATTAAACCAATGGGCAACCTTATTGACAAGTTGGTCATGTTTCCCCTTCGCACTCCGAGTCACAGATCTTTTTACTGAGCTCAAACATTCCTCAACTGAGACAAGTTACTGGTCAATCTCTTCAATGACATTTTTGAGATAACTAGCCAGAAATTTGGAAAGGCACGCTCCTTACCATTGGGTAGGGTTTTTATCTTAGCCTTTGTGATAATGAAATAGGGTGAAGAAGAAGAACAATGCTGCACAAACCTCTATAATTTAAAACCAAGAGGGTGGCCCAGAACTGTCTTTTACGGGCTCTTATGGTTCCTGGTACATCCCGCACGTTTCCCGTGCTGCGGGTTACAAATGCACCTGAAAGCACTGCAGCAGAGCCCGCCTCCTCCAGTAGACAAGGAACAGGGCAGTATGGGCGTTGGAGTCCAGCTCACCCCTTCAAATCTTCACATTCGCTTTGAGAATCTCTGAGTTCACATTCGTAAATGGAAAAATGTGCGCACACAGTTTCAACATAGGTGCGCAAACACCATTGACAAGCAAGCCCTATTAGCTTCCTTGGTGACTCGAAACACCATGCCAAAATGCCCATTTTACCAATTTGCACATTCTCGGAGTAACAGCTGTATGCTACATTTGATACGTGCCTTCTGCAAACATGCTGCTTCCATTACCCACATTTCTGCGATGCTTGAATACTGCTACTAATTTGCATTAACTTAAGGTTAATTTGCATTAATTCATTATCAAGGGTCTGTTAATTTCTACTTCGTCCAATTTATTACATTATCATTTTGGTACCTATTTTTAGCTTCTATTTAATTCCAAATGTACTAACAGCGCTTTGCTAATTAAGGCTCTCTTTCAATTCTAATTGGATTTATTTGTTGCCCTGCTGCAAAGTCCTAGTCTTACTTCTTCTAGCTTTATAGCATGCTAAATGTTTTTGTGATAAAAAGCAAATATTTTTTTACTGTTTTCTTCCTCTGTCCTTTCACTAGGCTCTTTAGATATAATAACATTTCTCTAACATTGTATGCCGCTGATAAGGCACCCTACCTGAGTGTTACTGTAGTGGGAAGGCCAGGGTAATGCACATAGGGACATGACATATAGGAGCCTACAGGCGAAAGAGTGCTTCTGTAAGGGTAGGTAGTAATGCTTTTCAAATAAGCTGGAAAAGTGGGGATCTAGCAGTGCACCCTGGCAAACTAGGAGTCCACACTCAGAATACAGAGCCAGCACACTCATAGAAATGGGACTAAAGATTGCACAGTGGTCATATTGGAATTGGGATTTTATTCACTATTCAGAGAAGAGTAAATCTACAGTGCTCCAAAGGGCCAATGCATGCTTTATTACCGCACGATGTCAGAATTGCACAAGACTCCTCACTCGCAGTTGTAGTCAGAATATTATTTCAGTTACTATGTTTGCAATACAGTTTAGCAGTACTCATCACTGAACTTTTCTCTATATAATGACATTGCCAACTGAAAAACAATGTTTAAATAATGATATGCAGCAACGAGTTAGCAGGAATGTGCAGTATAATTAGGCAGAGGACATTAAATGTACAGCCATTCTCTGGCATTAGAAGGGTAGTTTTTAATGTGTGTTTGTACTGGGACATGTGTCCTACACTTCTCTACTCATCAAGTTTCTGTTCCCTCACATTGCACACAAGTGAGACACTAGGGGGTCGATTCCGATTCGGGCCGGAAAAAGCACCGACCGACTCGGATCCGGAAAAAATACCGACCGACACGTACCAGTGGCGCCCGACACGCCAAGTACGATGCAAGCCGCGATAAATCCGACCGACACGTCAGGAAACCAAGCCGACCGACCGAGCCGCTCGGAAAATAGCAATCCGGCCGGAAAAACACGCGAATCCAACCGACCGACACGCACCCGGAACAAATCCGACCGAATCGTACCCGCCAACTCCAACCCGCAAAGTACGATGCAAGGCGCGAAAAACACGACCGAGTCGGACGGAGGACAAGCCGTACGACCGACACGCATACAAAACCGAGCCGAAGCAACACAATACACCGCGACCGACGCGTACGCAGCATACAAAACTGCACAAACACAGCGTGAACGAAACGGAAAACACCGTACGAGACCAATGCAGGGTCCGACTCGGTCACAAGAACGTTTCCAACATACACAAACAGCACAAAGGAAAAATCAACCAAAAAAAGGCCAAACAAGCAATTACCAAGCCAATAAATACTGGGGGGGGTGGGGACAGAGAACAAAGACACACCCACAACTCCACCTATATAAAGGACACAAATCACTACCATGAGCCTTTGCAAATGCCATTCCACTACCAGCACCCAAGAGAAAGCAACCACACACCCACAGCTCATCCCTCACACAAGCCACACACCAGCAGCACACCAACAAATACCTACCTCACATACACCCAGCACAACACACACCCACACACCCTCACCTGCACACCAACACACACATCACCCACCATCACCACCCATCACCATGCCCCCCAAGAAGAATCACAAGTTCCTAGATTGTGAATTGGAAGTCCTGGTAGACGAGATCCTCAGGGTAGAGCCACAGCTGTTTGGCACATTGGTCCAACAGACCCCCATGTCGCAGAAAACCAAGATGTGGGAGAGGATCATCAACAGGGTGAACGCACAATCACCATGTCGGCGCACAAAGACCGACATCCAGAACAGGTGGTATGACGTGCGCAGGAGGGTACGGAAACTGCTGAAGCAAGATTACATCAACAGCCAACACACCGGCAGTGGCCCTCCTGCCAAGCCAATATACCTCAGGCCCTGGGAGGAGAAGGTGCGGGCCATCCTACCGCCAGTGAGCATATATGGACTAGAGGACATCCCAGAGCCTGGTGAGTACACAACAAATGTACACAATATACTGCCACAAAACACACACACATCACTGTCAAGGGGAGAGTCAAACCATGCACTCATAGCAATTACACAGCAACTAGAACAGAATCATCCCAAAATGTGTATGTCAGTCAGATAAACCCAACACATGCCATCAAAAAAGTCACATCCAACTGTGCCAACACATGTACAAACACAACCACAACTACAGCTAGGCAGTGGCACAAATAGAACTAACACACACATCCACACATGTAGCCACCACAACAACACCAACACACAGTGAAGACCACTCAAAGGAAGGAATTCTGTGTATGCTGGCCAAGTCAGTGTAGCCAATAGCATCATGGGAGTCGCAGTCACACATATTGCCCCCCCACAACTGTCCCATCAACACCACCATGAACCATGCGCACATCACAGGGAGTGGAGAAGGACTCACAAGATGGCTGACACTGGCTACTGCTGTGAGGAGCACAAGGCCCTGCTGGCAACTGTGCACCAACAAACAGCAGGACACCACTGACTGACATCCTGAGAGACAACTTACACTCCCTGCAATGCAAGCACGTTCCATGGTGGGATATCTGGCTGGCTGGGTGGGAAGGGGGACTTGCAGCACTGACCATAGTCACCAGCACCTCCCCTCACACCCCCCCAACACAAACTCCACAGTACCCACCTGGTAGAATGCAATGCCCTCCATCCTAACACAAGATCCCACAAAGCACCACCACCCTGGCTTATGTTGTGTGAAGCACAGGGACACTCTTGGGACTCTTAGCCAAACAACTGCCAGGACAACACTCCCAGCCATCCTGTCAGCACAGCCAGCCCACCCCACAGGGAAGCAGAGTCAAAAGGAAGGAAGCATGGGCATGCTGGGAAGGGGGTGGAGGCAATAGCATGATGGGAGTCGTAGTCACAGACATTGCTCAGCCTCACAACTGGCCCATCAACACCACCCTGAACCATGCTCACATCACAGGGAGTGGAGAAGGACTCACAAGATGGCTGACACTGGCTACTGCTGTGGGGAGCACAAGGCCCTGCTGCCAACTGTGCACCAACAAACAGCAGGACACCACTGACTGACATCCTGAGAGACAACTTACACTCCCTGCAATGCAAGCACGTTCCATGGTGGGATATCTGGCTGGCTGGGTGGGAAGGGGGACTTGCAGCACTGACTATAGTCACCAGCACCTCCCCTCACACCCCCCCCAACACAAACTCCACAGTACCCACCTGGTAGAATGCAATGCCCTCCATCCTAACACAAGATCCCACAAAGCACCACCACCCTGGCTTATGTTGTGTGAAGCACAGGGACACTCTTGGGACTCTTAGCCAAACAACTGCCAGGACAACACTCCCAGCCATCCTGTCAGCACAGCCAGCCCACCCCACAGGGAAGCAGAGTCAAAAGGAAGGAAGCATGGGCATGCTGGGAAGGGGGTGGAGGCAATAGCATGATGGGAGTCGTAGTCACAGACATTGCTCAGCCTCACAACTGGCCCATCAACACCACCCTGAACCATGCTCACATCACAGGGAGTGGAGAAGGACTCACAAGATGGCTGACACTGGCTACTGCTGTGGGGAGCACAAGGCCCTGCTGCCAACTGTGCACCAACAAACAGCAGGACACCACTGACTGACATCCTGAGAGACAACTTACACTCCCTGCAATGCAAGCACGTTCCATGGTGGGATATCTGGCTGGCTGGGTGGGAAGGGGGACTTGCAGCACTGACTATAGTCACCAGCACCTCCCCTCACACCCCCCCCAACACAAACTCCACAGTACCCACCTGGTAGAATGCAATGCCCTCCATCCTAACACAAGATCCCACAAAGCACCACCACCCTGGCTTATGTTGTGTGAAGCACAGGGACACTCTTGGGACTCTTAGCCAAACAACTGCCAGGACAACACTCCCAGCCATCCTGTCAGCACAGCCAGCCCACCCCACAGGGAAGCAGAGTCAAAAGGAAGGAAGCATGGGCATGCTGGGAAGGGGGTGGAGGCAATAGCATGATGGGAGTCGTAGTCACAGACATTGCTCAGCCTCACAACTGGCCCATCAACACCACCCTGAACCATGCTCACATCACAGGGAGTGGAGAAGGACTCACAAGATGGCTGACACTGGCTACTGCTGTGGGGAGCACAAGGCCCTGCTGCCAACTGTGCACCAACAAACAGCAGGACACCACTGACTGACATCCTGAGAGACAACTTACACTCCCTGCAATGCAAGCACGTTCCATGGTGGGATATCTGGCTGGCTGGGTGGGAAGGGGGACTTGCAGCACTGACTATAGTCACCAGCACCTCCCCTCACACCCCCCCCAACACAAACTCCACAGTACCCACCTGGTAGAATGCAATGCCCTCCATCCTAACACAAGATCCCACAAAGCACCACCACCCTGGCTTATGTTGTGTGAAGCACAGGGACACTCTTGGGACTCTTAGCCAAACAACTGCCAGGACAACACTCCCAGCCATCCTGTCAGCACAGCCAGCCCACCCCACAGGGAAGCAGAGTCAAAAGGAAGGAAGCATGGGCATGCTGGGAAGGGGGTGGAGGCAATAGCATGATGGGAGTCGTAGTCACAGACATTGCTCAGCCTCACAACTGGCCCATCAACACCACCCTGAACCATGCTCACATCACAGGGAGTGGAGAAGGACTCACAAGATGGCTGACACTGGCTACTGCTGTGGGGAGCACAAGGCCCTGCTGCCAACTGTGCACCAACAAACAGCAGGACACCACTGACTGACATCCTGAGAGACAACTTACACTCCCTGCAATGCAAGCACGTTCCATGGTGGGATAACTGACTGGGTGGGTGGGTGGGTGGGAAGGAGGTCTGGCTGTCAACCAAACACAATCAATGCAGACCATGTTCACACCCCAGAGAATACATAGAAATGCCCAAATAATGCAGGACAATGTGCCACACCAATATCAACCCCTGACTGTGACGACTTAGGACAATACAATGTACAGGCCCGCACCCCGAGGCACAGTCACAACTGTCAGGTGTGTCAACCACTGATGCCTGCAGAAACATGACATACATTGTTTGTGTCTCCCAAAAACAGGTGATGATAGGGACACAGCAGCAGACGCTGAGGAGTCCCAGTCCCAGGCTCAAGAGGATGCCGAGCTCACTGGCGTCGTACAGCCTCTGTCCTCCTCGGACGATGAACAACCTGGCACATCCGGTGCAAGTCAACATGCTGCACCAGCAGGACCACCAGCTGCAGCACCAGCAGGTCCACCAGCTGCACCCCCTGCACCCACCCCTCCAACGACTGTCACCACGAATACCATCCCTGCCGACATGGACAGAATAAGGAACAACACCAGCGCAGTGACCCTGGACCAACCTGGGGCCATGGACACCACCACCACCACCAACCCCCAAGGTGGACCAGGGTTATCTGTGCGTGCAACTGCACACACTGCACATGTCAGCAGGGGTGGTGGGAGGGGTGGGAGACAGAGGTCGCTGCTTGCAGACGTTGCTGGTGTGCATGAAGACCCACAACTGGTACGCATAGCTGATGCGTACCAGTCCAGCACCGGAGAGCTCAGCCAGGTAGTGGGGCTCCTCAGAGACATCAAACAGCAGCAGGCTGCCCATCATGCCCGCTTGGACTCCCACATGTCCCAAGTGGAGTCACACATGTCACGTGTGGACTCCCACATGTCACGTGTGGACTCCCACATGACCCGCGTGGAGTCCAAGTGGGATGTACTACATGAGATGACGGCGGTGCACAGGGACATTTTACAATGCCTCCGCCAGATGAACAGCAACCAGTCCACACCTCCCTGTGTGCCAACAACATCTGGTACCGAACAAACTGCAACTGCCACAGGGAGGGAGGAGGACTCTGGCGGAGAGTCCCCTGCACCGCAGCAGCCTGCACTTGAGGGCCCCCCCCAAGAAGAGGGGTCGTCCGAGGAGGGGAAAGTGAGAGGCTGATGGCCAAGCGCAACTCCCAGGAAGCCTGAACCTGTTCTGGATTTTCGCCTTTGTGCACAGACTGTTCACCCTGTTGATGGCAACACTACTCCCACACATTGCATGGGGAGTATAAGTTGGAACAATGTGTCAGACAACAGTGGCCCCGATACTGGGGATCCTGTCTACCTGGACTTTCTATTCATCTAGGAACTTGGGATTGCAAGATTCATGTACAGCACAATCCATCCTATGCACTATTATCACAATAAACACACTAATACACCATACTTGCCTCTGTCGTGATTCCAACGTGGGTGCTGTTATGGGGATGATGAACTGCAAAATTACACAGTGTATGCGAACTGCAACAGCAAGGACAACACAGGCATGTGAGTACAGGCAACGTGACACATATGAGGGAGACACACCACCAGGGCTACACAACACATACACACCTAGGCCATCTGACTCATTGCCTACACTGATGTTGCCAGGGAAGACGGTGCAATGCACAGACACCACACCCATTCCCAGTTGTAGTCAAGTAGCCCACAGGTGCAGTAAGCAAATGGCAGTCAAATGTGTGACCACAGACAACGCACATCACTAAGTGAAGCACAGGTTTATTACACAGTAGCAACATGCCGTAACCACTACAGATGCAAGGTAACCCCACCTGGTAGCGGGCACACAGTCAACAACTGTAGACAGAAGGAAGTCCATGGGTGTGGCGCACATCACCTGTAGGGACACAACAGCTACCAGCCTGGATGTGCAATCACGTCGTCGGTGGACACAGTTGACCAAACGAATCTGAAAGTACCCTGTGAAGGACAGAAATGACACACAGTCAAAAGCAATGCAGTACAGGACAGAACAGCAAAACTCATGCACAATACATGTTACAAGATACCCACCCAGAACCAAGTTAGCATGTCAACACTGTTGGGGAGTACAGCCCACCTGTCACCACACATCGCAACACACATCCTGTCAAGTAGCCCATGGACACACTCCAACAGCACCAGAGCACCACCCACACATCATGCCAACTCACATCATTCACATGACACCTCAGGATACTCACATTCAGCTAAAGAAGTTGGTGATGAGCTGTGTGCGGACATCACCATCACCATCATCATCATCATCGTCACTGGCATCGTGGTCCAGGCCAGGATCCTCCACAGGTGGCGGATGTTGGTCATCGTCATCCTGGATGAGAGGCAACTCCTTCCGCACTGCCAGGTTGTGGAGCATGCAGCAGACGATGATAATCTTGCACACTTTCGCAGGGGCATATGGGAGGGACCCTCCGGTCTTGTCCAGGCAGCGGAAGCGGCTCTTCAGGAGACCAAAGGTCCGCTCAATCACTCTCCTGGTCCGACCATGTGCCTCATTGTAGCGCATCTGGGCAGGTGTCACAGGGTTCCTGAGGGGTGTCAGCAACCACGGCATGTTGGGGTATCCCGAGTCACCTACGGACAGACAAGTGCACATCAGCTGACTTGGAAAAGTGGGCGGAATACTACAGATCAGATCACACACAATGGCACAAAGTCAGTACACACCGACAAGCCAGGCACGCTGGTTCTGCATCTGTGCCATCAACCTGGGGATGCGACTACTCCTCATCACAAAGGCATCGTGTGCTGAACCAGGGAAACGGGCACACACGTGTGTGATGGTCATGTCTGCAAGACACACCACCAGTGCATTGACCGAGTGGTAGTGCTTGCGGTTCCTGTAGGCCTGCTCCTGGGCCTGTGGTGGTACCAAAGCCACATGTGTCCCATCAATGGAGCCAATGACATGCGGCATCCTCCCCAGGGCATAAAAGTCACTCTTCACGTCAGTGAGTCGTCGCAGTCTAGGGAAATAGATGTACCGGTTCAGGAAGAGCAACATTGCCGCCAAAACATCGCGGAGCACACGGCTGAACATGGTCTGTGACATCCCACCAGCAGACGCCACAGTATGTTGGAAGGTACCGGTGGCAAAGAAGTGTAGGGCTGCCATCACCTTCACCTTGGGGGTCAGCGCTGTAGGATACGGCCGGCCAGGCTGCAAATGTGGGGACAACTGCACTGCAAAATCCTCAATCAGCTGCCTGGTGAAGCGGTACCGTCGGATGCTGTCCCGTTCCACCATCGTTGCCAGGTCTGGGAATGGCCGATGGACAGCAGGAGCCCTGCAGTGCAGAGGAGAAGTAAGCAAGATCGTCAGTCACCCCACATATGCGGCATTGAACACACTCAAGATCCCAACATACATCATCATGAGGCACAACTACATGAAGTGTGCAGTACCGGAACGACATTTATGGTACATACATGGCCAACATCTGTCAACACGGTCCTACAGGTGGCATCAATTTGTCCCTGTTTGGCCCATTGGATATCATGATGCTGTGTCACAGTCACCCCCCAGTGACATGTGAGGACAGATGTGCCCCAGGCACCACAGCTCAACGACAGGCACATTCCCAGGGACCCTGTAATGCCACATGGACACTGGCATCACCTGGAGTATCATGTGTACACCACAACAAAACAAACATGACCCCCACAGGTAGTGGCCACACTTGCCATGGCAGGAGAGCCATGGACGTCTGTGACACACACGCACAACATCAGAGTCCATGCACACACAACGTGGATGTGGAGACTGTCTCCCATTGTGCACATGAAATCAGAGACATTGTAAACACTACATGCACAAAGACTGTGGAGGGCCATCACTATTGTGCCACTGGGACACCCTGGCTCAAACATACCGTCCCACATGGGACTCACGGGGTATGTGACATGACATACACAAACACCACTGTGAAATGTGACCATGGCACATGCACAGATATGAACAGTTGCACATCACAGTGGTCACGTACACGTAACACCCATGATCCTGTCCCCATGAACACGTGCACAGCCTGGGGGTGGCTGCCCACAGGTGACACCCACAGGACAACATGTACACCAACATACACACAATAGGAAATGCAGCCTTACATGCCTTATGATAAGGTTTGGACAGGCTGTCGTGATGTAGGTGTGCCCCTCACTCCCTGGGAGCTATCTGTGGCTGGCATATGTCCATCTGAGACAGGCATGCTGACATATGCCAGTCACATGTACAGTGATGCGTTGTACTGCAATGGACCGATCGGTGCCTCCGGCCGGCCCATTGCATTCAATGTGTGCGGGTACGCGTTGTACCCCTGTGCGCGTTGAACTGCAATGGACCGATCGGTGCCTCCGGCCGGCCCATTGCTTTCAATGTGTGCGGGTACGCGTTGTACCCCTGTGCGCGTTGTACTGCAATGGACCGATCGGTGCCTCCGGCCGGCCCATTGCATTCAATGTGTGCGGGTACGCGTTGTACCCCTGTGCGCGTTGAACAGCAATGGACCGATCGGTGCCTCCGGCCGGCCCATTGCTTTCAATGTGTGCGGTGCGCGTTGTACCCCTGTGCGCGTTGTACTGCAATGGACCGATCGGTGCCTCCGGCCGGCCCATTGCATTCAATGTGTGCGGGTGCGCGTTGTACCCCTGTGCGCGTTGAACAGCAATGGACCGATCGGTGCCTCCGGCCGGCCCATTGCATTCAATGTGTGCGGGTACGCGTTGTACCCCTGTGCGCGTTGAACAGCAATGGACCGATCGGTGCCTCCGGCCGGCCCATTGCATTCAATGTGTGCGGGTACGCGTTGTACCCCTGTGCGCGTTGAACAGCAATGGACCGATCGGTGCCTCCGGCCGGCCCATTGCATTCAATGTGTGCGGGTACGCGTTGTACCCCTGTGCGCGTTGAACAGCAATGGACCGATCGGTGCCTCCGGCCGGCCCATTGCTTTCAATGTGTGCGAGTGCGCGTTGTACCCCTGTGCGCGTTGTACTGCAATGGACCGATCGGTGCCTCCGGCCGGCCCATTGCATTCAATGTGTGCGGGTACGCGTTGTACCCCTGTGCGCGTTGAACAGCAATGGACCGATCGGTGCCTCCGGCCGGCCCATTGCATTCAATGTGTGCGGGTACGCGTTGTACCCCTGTGCGCGTTGAACAGCAATGGACCGATCGGTGCCTCCGGCCGGCCCATTGCTTTCAATGTGTGCGGGTACGCGTTGTACCCCTGTGCGCGTTGTACTGCAATGGACCGATCGGTGCCTCCGGCCGGCCCATTGCATTCAATGTGTGCGGGTACGCGTTGTACCCCTGTGCGCGTTGAACAGCAATGGACCGATCGGTGCCTCCGGCCGGCCCATTGCATTCAATGTGTGCGGGTACGCGTTGTACCCCTGTGCGCGTTGAACAGCAATGGACCGATCGGTGCCTCCGGCCGGCCCATTGCATTCAATGTGTGCGGGTACGCGTTGTACCCCTGTGCGCGTTGAACAGCAATGGACCGATCGGTGCCTCCGGCCGGCCCATTGCATTCAATGTGTGCGGGTACGCGTTGTACCCCTGTGCGCGTTGTACCTCAATGGACCGATCGGTGCGCACCCATTGACAATGGGCTTGCCTGGCAACGGACGCGTTTTCGAATATTCGAGCGAGTCGGTTGCTGGAAAATCAGTTGGTCACCCACAACAATGTTGCAAAATCATGTATGTCATGAAGTTGAAGATTTTGAAGGATGCTGTGGGCGTGTTTTGGTGCTGCTATTCCATGGATTGGCCATATTCAGAAGATGCAAACGACTTGGACCTATCACTTTGGACACAAGGGACAGTATCTGCCTCTCCAGCACATATATATTGCTGCATGTTCCCCTGAGAGCCCACTTGCCTGCACTACATGCTCCAGGACGACATCTGCCACTGCACTGCTGCTGTCTCTGCCCCTCTGGACCCTGCAATGGCACGTACTGTGGAGAGAGCCCCAGCCTTCAGCCTTGAAGAGAACCAGGCCCTGCTGGACAGCCTACTTCCACAGTACAGCAAGCTGTATGGGACACCAGGGGAGCAGGTGAGTGTTCTGTGCACTGCCTTTCTGAATGTGCATTTTGTCTGACTAGCAAGGCTGAGAGTCAGCACACCACTGGCTAGCAGGCTCACTGAGTAGTTGTCACCCCCATAGTGTGTAGTGACTTGCACTGGACAGGTATGGTGCAGTGACAGTGCTTCTGAACAGGGTTTTACTCCCCATGCTATGATACCATGTAGTGACTTCTGGAAAACTGTCCATGGGCAGCCGTGCACTGCCTGGGTACACCATGTGCCCCTGTGATTGCGACATGTATATGCAACTGTGTCATGCACGGATATGTTGCATGTGTAGTAATGTCCTTATCACTTTGTCATCCTGACAGGCTTCTGCCCATCGGAAGCATGAGATCTGGAAGGACATCGTCCGGGCTGTCCGGTCCGTGGGGGTCTACAAGCGCCGGATCCGCAACTGCCAAAAGAGGTGGCAGGACCTTCGGGGCTGGACCCGGAGGATTGCACGGGTCCAGCTGAAGCTGTCGCCTCCTCGCAGGAGGGGCGGAACACGGACCCTGACCCCCACATGCTCAGGATCCTGGCGGTGGTCTTTCCAGACCTGGATGGGCAGCTGAAGGCCAGAGAGCAGCAAGGAGGGGTGAGTCAAAGACTGCACTGTGTACTCTGTCTAACATGTTATGTGCCCTCCTCGGGCCAGGTTGAACTGCCACAGTACAGCAGTCATGTTGTCCAGGAGCCATGTCCCTCTATTGTGCACTGCCCACTCCTCATCTGATACCCAGGTGTGGCCCTTACATGCAGGGAATTCTGTCACTTAGGACTGTGTCCTTGCAGTTTGCTTGACTCAAGGTGGGAGACAGCATCTGTTTCCCTGACTCTGTGGTGGGCATCATGGGTGGGTCCATTGCTTACACAATGCCTGTATTCTGACATGTATTCAGCGTGTTACTTTGATCTGTGGTCCAATTGCTGAGCTGATCCACCACATGTGGCTGGGGTACCTGGCACACACCCATGCTGCGGGTGGGAACAATGTTTGGGCCCCAGGAGTATGTATATGACGTGTGTCACACATACTTAGCCAGCTGCCTACAGTCCAGGGCTCATCCCTCATTCATGTGGGGCTGGACAGTCATGCCTACTCCAGGCCATACAATACACTCTGTACTCCCACTCCCGTGTATCAGAGGACACATTGTGCACAGTGATTTGCCCCTCAGGTGTCTGCCTCTGTGTCAGTGTGCTGTGGATTAGTCGCCAGGACTGCTGTGGAGTTTCTTGGTAGGGGCTCAGCATGCCACTGGAGATGTGACCATAGGAGACGATACTTGTGTGACACATAGGTGTCTGATCAGCTGCCCATGCAGACTGGGGCATGTAAATGTGAAGTTCAGGCAGCTGTTCCCCATGCACAGCAGAGTGTGAGGGGCTCAGGTTCAGAGGGTAGTGTCACAGGTCTCCCATATGTCCAATAGGTATGACCTGGACAGATGAGGGTTAAGAGGATGTGTTGTGGGGGGATGTACATGTGCACTTGTGCAGCTCCAGGACTTGCATTCCCCATGACCTACTATTGTGACACAGTGCAGAGTGTTGTTGTCTGGCTGCAAAGTCATACATCACTGAGACAGTGATGTATGACTTTGCAGTCATGCCTCCGCCATGGCATGTGTCTACTGATTGGTGATCCTGCAGGGGAGTGACATGTGCTACATGCACACCATAGTGGCGCTGGCTATCAGGACATGGGTGCATCATGGTGTCTGTCGCTGGTATGCATCACATGCATTTCCTATTTGACTCTGGGCATCCCTTACATCCGTAAACCTGTACTGACTCAGTGGCAAGAGCTGTGATGTGTCCACACCGTGTTCTCTGCACTGTCCAACTACTGTGTACTTGGTGCATGTGTCAACACTGGGGTGTTGCAATCCAACAGACACCAGACAGATGGGTGCAAGGCCATGTGGGATGTGAGTGCCATGCTTGGCATCAGACTGACAATTGACTTCTCCTGTTCAATTAGTGCACTTTTAGCAATGTACAACTAATGATGCCAGGGCTTGCTCTGTGATGTGCTGTGCTCACAGTGGTGTGTGCGTTATGTGCAGGTGACTGATGTCTGTCTGTTTCCCCATTGTTTGCAGATACATCCACGGCCACGGAAGGGGACAGCTCCACGGACCAGGAGGAGCCGGAGAGCCAGACTGGGTCAGCAGCCGAGGAGTGGTCGGAGGGACCCAGTGGCACGGAGGGCGAGGGAGCCACACCGAGGAGTCCTCAGCAGCATCCACCTCAGCTGAGGACCAGAGCAACTCGGAGGATGACTCCCTTGTGGAGGCGGGTGTCAGCAGCCACCACACCCCAGCTAGTGTTGCTGTCCCCGCCACCACCAGCACCACCACCGCCCTCCCATCGGCTCCCATTCCCCAGGTCCGTGGAGGCTCCCATGTCCGGGAGCGTGTCTCCTTTGGGCCAGGCACCGCACCCCCTGCCCCTGTGTCCCCTGCTGCCCTGAGTGAGGAGTCTGTGTACCTCCTTCGCCAGCTCCATGTAGGGCAGACAGCCATGCTGAGTGTCCTCCATGCGCACACCGCGCTGTTGACTCAGCTGGTGTCGTTCATGGAGGGCATCTCATCGGGCATGTCTGACCTACAGAGGGGCAATAGGTCCATGGACTCCTCCCTGACGGCAGCAGTGTCCCTCCTCAAACGGTCCCTCACCCCTCCTGCCTCTGCTCCATCCACACTCCCCAGCACCTTACCCATCCCAGGCACACACACACTGGCACACACCAGCACACACACATCCAGCACACTGACACACACGCCAATGACAAAACGCACACGCAAGCACATTCAGGGGACTGAAGCCAGACTCACAGGGGATGGGGCCCTGGAACACACACACGCATCCACATGCACTGCGCAGTCCTCAGTTCCCTCTCCCTCCAAAGCACCCTCCCTTGCCTCACCTGCAACCCCAAAGTCACAGCAGCTCTTCCTCTGTGACCTCGGCCTCTTCCCCACCGATGAAGCTGCTCCAGCATCCCGGGGGAAGAGGAAGCCCACCCACACGGAGCAGAGTGCCCCTCGCCCCCGGACACCCTCCCCCAGGCGCAGACGGACTGAGGCCCCCACCCGCAAGTCCCCCGGAGTGCTAAGAGCAAGACCCCGCCACCGCCCTGCAGCTCAGGCACAAGGTCTCCGTCCTCCATCCCTCAGGCCCCCACTGCACAGGTGCCCCCACCACACCCTGCCCCAGGTTCCCCCACCCACAGATATACCATCCCCAAGATGCTCCGGCCTTCTCCCCCTGCCACTTGCTCTCCCAGCACCACACCCCCCGCTGCGCTTGTCTGTGCCACTGATGTGGTGAGGGTGTCCCCCCTCTGTCCAACCCACCTTGCCTGTTCCCCATTCTCCTCCCCTGGAGGTAGGCACTGCAGTGGAGTCCACTACCGCCCTGTCTGACTTGGGCACTGCAGTGGCGGACCTGTCCACCCCATCTGCAGGGTCCACTGCAGTTGTGCCGGCACCCACGACATCTGTGTCATGCCCCCCAGTTGTGCCGGCACACACCATGTCAGACACCTCCACTGCAGTTGTCAGTGGCTCTCCAGCACCCACCACCCCTTCCCTGACTCCCCCTGGTGAGCCCTGATCCTGTCCCTGCGGTGCCTGGCCTGCCCCCCGGTTGCCCCTCCTAGTGGATTGTCCCTGGTATTGTGCAGGCATGCGTAGGGTGACATCTGCCAGTGTCACCCTGTTTGAACTTTGACAATGGACTGGCCATTGGCCTTTGCTCTTTTTCAGGACTTCGTTTGGCCTCAACACATATGCTGAATAAAGCAACTTTCTTTTCTCTAGTGCTCATGCTTCAGATGTACATGTTGTTGGTGCAGCTAACCATGCCCTTGCTGCAGTGATGGTGATATCTGGTCTCATGATTATGAAGTGTTACTGTGCAGGAACCCATGTGGTCCAGGGGGAATGTGTCCTATCATGTGGTGTATCCATGTCATCAATAGCAGCATCTGAGGGTGTCATGTGTTCAGTATTTGGCAATGGGTTTCCTACTTACATTGGCAATTTCATATCTGTGGCTTCCACCCCTGCACATCTGTTGTGCCTGCCATCGTTGCATTTGTCTACTTCCCTGACCGTGTTGCCATCTCCAGTGGACATGCAGGTTTGGGCATCAATGGGGAGGGACTCATCCGTGTAGTCAGTGCAACATTGCTATACAAGTGTGTTGGATCTGTGCTGATGATTCCGTTGGCACATCCATGACCAGGCTGATGTGATGGGAGCCCTCATTTGGTGCTAATTGTTGATTGTGTGACCAAGTGCTCAGCTGACATGATGGGGCCCTACTGAGGCAACATATGGCACAGCTTTCCTCACACAGGAGTGGAGTCCCCTCATGGCAGTGTGTACACGTGTGACATTGCCTGCGCCCAAGGTGTGTGTTGTATGTGCATGTCTGTGTGTTCACTTCCATTCATCTGCGCATGCTGTGATCCCTAGTGTTGTACCTGTTTGTGATGCTTGCTGACTTGAGCTATGTTCCCCCAAAGTCTTCTCCCTGTGTTCTCTGTGATGTGGGTGCATGGCACATTACTGGTCATCAGGGTGTCACCCATAGGTGTGTTTGCTGTCAGGGCAGAGTTTGTGTGCTGACGCAGATGGGTCACAGTCAGGTTTCCCTTTGGCACTTGTTGTTTGCCCCTGTCATGTGATTTCCAGTTTGTGTTATCTTTCAGTGATTGTGACACGTTGTGTGTGTGACTGCTGGCACTCCTTAGGGTCCGGGCTGCAATGTTGATTGTTGTCTATGTGTGTTCTTTGTGGGTGACCTTGGCTTCTTCATTGGTGTGTGACTGTGGCTGGGATCCCATTGGTCGGTGTGGTATTGCCGTCATGTCCATGTACAGCGTAGTGTGCAGTGTGTCAGACATTCAGGAGTCTTGTTGAGTGTCCATGTGTGATGTGTTTCTACACCTTGGTTCCCACCCACCACCCTGGAATAGTAATGGGTGCATGTGCAATGTCACCAGTGCATGTGTACTTCACTGCTGCACATTGTTGGAGGTCGAGGGGTGTGGTCTTGAGTGTGTGCAGATGAGAGTTGTTGCCCGGCTAGTCCCCTGCCTCCATGTTGGCCTTGGCTTACTGGCCATGCTGATTGATTTGTGCTTGTGTAGGTGTGATGGTAGTTAGTTGCTCAGGACACCTGACTGTGGTTCACAGTGTGAACGACATTTAGCTTTGTCATCACAGTGGTATTTTTCTTCAGCCCAGGGTCACCACATTGTGGGGGCCCTGGGGTGGTGCTGTGGTGTGTCTGTGACTTGCTGTGTCAGTTGTTGTTCCTACGTGCCTGTGTGACATGTGTGTTTTGTGCTCCCTCTCACCTGTCAATGCCTGCTTGCCCACATAGGGGATTTGGATCCATGAGTTACCTTAGTGTGGCAGTGTATGCACATCTGTATGATTGGTATTCAGCTCTCCTCATGTGTTGTGTTGTTGCCTGGGGACAATGGCACCCCCACCCCTCACCTGCTGTGTATGATGACAGTGTTGGTCTGCCTGTTTGTGTTTGTGCATCTGCACCACTGCATTGGCATATCTTGGGTGTGCCATTGGCTGTATGTTGTTTGGTGTGTTTCCCCTGCTGTCCCTGGGACTCCTAGGTCATCGGTCAGCACAGTGATCATGGTTTGTGTGTCCCATTGCTGCCATGGTATGGTATCTGTTCACCTCACATCTGCTGTCTCCACAGGGTATCTGCATTTGTGTGCCCATTGGTGCAAATATGTGGTTCTGCATTCTGATGGTCACTTCTGTCATTGTGTCATTGATGACTGTTGACGGTCTCAGCCCCCATGGGTGTTGTTTGTCTGCACATGGCCAAAGGAATGTTTCATTTGCACTGCAGTATTTGGCTCCCCCAATTTATGTTGCAATGGGACACATACACTACTTTGCCACAGATGAGTTTTTGGTTCTGTGACCAGGAATGATCCATGCAGTTTGGCAGTTGCAGCTCTTTCTTTGTCAACAATTACCTTTTGGTCACTGTGATGATGAGGGTGTAGACCCCATTGCCACAATGGTCAAAATGTGCTTCAGCTATGGACCCCACACTTGCCTTTTGGTCACTGTGATGATGGGGGTTTAGACCCCATTGCCACAATGGTCAAAATGTGCTTCAGCTATGGACCCCACACTTACCTTTTGGTCACTGTGATGATGGGGTTTAGACCCCATTGCCACAATGGTCAAAATGTGCTTCAGCTATGGACCCCACACTTGCCTTTTGGTCACTGTGATGATGGGGTTTAGACCCCATTGCCACAATGGTCAAAATGTGCTTCAGCTATGGACCCCACACTTGCCTTTTGGTCACTGTGATGATGGGGGTTTAGACCCCATTGCCACAATGGTCAAAATGTGCTTCAGCTATGGACCCCACACTTGCCTTTTGGTCACTGTGATGATGGGGGTTTAGGCCCCATTGCCACAATGGTCAAAATGTGCTTCAGCTATGGACCCCACACTTGCCTTTTGGTCACTGTGATGATGGGGGTTTAGGCCCCATTGCCACAATGGTCAAAATGTGCTTCAGCTATGGACCCCACACTTGCCTTTTGGTCACTGTGATGATGGGGGTTTAGACCCCATTGCCACAATGGTCAAAATGTGCTTCAGCTATGGACCCCACACTTGCCTTTTGGTCACTGTGATGATGGGGGTTTAGACCCCATTGCCACAATGGTCAAAATGTGCTTCAGCTATGGACCCCACACTTGCCTTTTGGTCACTGTGATGATGGGGGTTTAGGCCCCATTGCCACAATGGTCATGGGCTGCTTGCATTGTGGGTGCCACACACATATATGTGTGGCACATGTGCTAGGGGGTCACATTGTATGTTCAATGTCATGTTCGGTGTTGTAGGCATTTGACACAGCCTGCTCACACGCTTGTCATGGTGGTGGGGGGATGTCTTAATCTTGCATTCCCTAGGTTGTGGTGTGCTTGTTGTGTCATGCATTGTCCATCCTATGAGTGGGGGTGGTAGTAGTGGTAGGCATCCTGCCCCCTGGCTAAGGGTGGTAGTAGTGGTGGGCATCCTGCCCCCTGGGTGAGGGTGGTAGTAGTGGTGGGCATCCTGCCCCCCTGGGTGAGGGTGGTAGTAGTGGTGGGCATCCTGCCCCCTGGGTGGGGTGGTAGTAGTGGTAGGCATCCAGCCCCCTGGCTAAGGGTGGTGGTGAGGCATCCAGCCCCCTGGCTAAGGGTGGTAGTAGTGGTAGGCATCCAGCCCCCTGGCTAAGGGTGGTAGTAGTGGTGGGCATCCTGCCCCCTGGGTGAGGGTGGTAGTAGTGGTAGGCATCCTGCCCCCTGGTTGAGGGTGGTAGTAGTGGTAGGCATCCAGCCCCCTGGCTAAGGGTGGTAGTAGTGGTAGGCATCCAGCCCCCTGGGTGAGGGTGGTAGTAGTGGTAGGCATCCAGCCCCCTGGCTAAGGGTGGTGGTGAGGCATCCAGCCCCCCTGGTTGAGGGTGGTAGTAGTGGTAGGCATCCAGCCCCCTGGCTAAGGGTGGTAGTAGTGGTAGGCATCCAGCCCCCCTGGGTGGGGTGGTAGTAGTGGTGGGCATCCAGCCCCCTGGCTAAGGGTGGTAGTAGTGGTGGGCATCCTGCCCCCTGGGTGAGGGTGGTAGTAGTGGTGGGCATCCTGCCCCCCTGGGTGAGGGTGGTAGTAGTGGTAGGCATCCAGCCCCCCTGGCTAAGGGTGGTAGTGGTGGTGGGCATCTGGCACCCCCTGGCTAAGGGTGGTAGTAGTGGTGGGCATCCTGCCCCCCTGGGTGAGGGTGGTAGTAGTGGTGGGCATCCTGCCCCCCTGGGTGAGGGTGGTAGTAGTGGTAGGCATCCAGCCCCCTGGCTAAGGGTGGTAGTAGTGGTAGGCATCCAGCCCCCTGGCTAAGGGTGGTAGTAGTGGTGGGCATCCTGCCCCCTGGGTGAGGGTGGTAGTAGTGGTGGGCATCCTGCCCCCTGGCTAAGGGTGGTAGTAGTGGTAGGCATCCTGCCCCCTGGGTGAGGGTGGTAGTAGTGGTGGGCATCCTGCCCCCTGGCTAAGGGTGGTAGTAGTGGTGGGCATCCTGCCCCCTGGGTGAGGGTGGTAGTAGTGGTAGGCATCCTGCCCCCTGGTTGAGGGTGGTAGTAGTGGTAGGCATCCAGCCCCCTGGCTAAGGGTGGTAGTAGTGGTAGGCATCCAGCCCCCTGGGTGGGGTGGTAGTAGTGGTAGGCATCCAGCCCCCTGGCTAAGGGTGGTGGTGAGGGCATCCAGCCCGCCCTGGGTGAGGGTGGTAGTAGTGGTAGGCATCCAGCCCCCTGGTTGAGGGTGGTAGTAGTGGTAGGCATCCAGCCCCCCTGGCTAAGGGTGGTAGTAGTGGTAGGCATCCAGCCCCCTGGCTAAGGGTGGTAGTAGTGGTGGGCATCCTGCCCCCTGGGTGAGGGTGGTAGTAGTGGTGGGCATCCTGCCCCCCTGGCTAAGGGTGGTAGTAGTGGTGGGCATCCTGCCCCCCTGGGTGAGGGTGGTAGTAGTGGTGGGCATCCTGCCCCCTGGCTAAGGGTGGTAGTAGTGGTGGGCATCCTGCCCCCTGGCTAAGGGTGGTAGTAGTGGTGGGCATCCTGCCCCCCTGGGTGAGGGTGGTAGTAGTGGTAGGCATCCTGCCCCCTGGGTGAGGGTGGTAGTAGTGGTAGGCATCCAGCCCCCTGGCTAAGGGTGGTGGTAGGCATCCAGCCCGCCCTGGGTGAGGGTGGTAGTAGTGGTGGGCATCCAGCCCCCCTGGCTAAGGGTGGTAGTGGTGGTGGGCATCTGGCACCCCCTGGCTAAGGGTGGTTGTGGTGGTTGGCATCCAGCCCCCTGGGTTGGGGTGGTGGCGCGCATTCAGGCCCCTGTGTGCATATGTGGCATTGGTGATGGGCATCCCGCCCCTATGGTGCTGCTGTTGCTGGTGTAAGTATATTCAGATTCCCAGTGTATGTGTGTGATGTGTCGTGTACGTGTTGTATGTGTTTTGTGGTTGGTGTCTGACTTACCTTCTGCGCCGTACGCGTCCGTGCCTGTTCCGGTAGTAGATGTAGAATATTGGTATGATCGGGACGAAGGGATTCATGGTTGGTTCGTGTCGTTCGTCCTTCTCGTTGCTTCGCGTCGTCCTCGTCGCTTGGCCGTCCTCGTCGCTTCGCGTCGTCCTCGTCGGTGCTGTGTTCGTCTCGTAGCCGTGGATCGTGTTGTGGCGCGATTCGGAGCTTATGTGCGCCTCTCCCGGATGCTTTGACGTGCCGTGCGTAGCGACGGGTTCGGCGCGTACGGAAGCGCATCGTACTTGTCCGGCCGGACGGGGCTGCATTTTCCCTTCCGTGCGACTCGATTCGGCGTTTCCGGATTCGCCTCGGTCGGAGAACAGGACCTGGTTTGGGTGAGTACGGCTCGGCCGGGATTTTTGCTGTTGTGCGCATCGTACTTGCTCGTTCGGTGTGCTGTACGGATCGGTCGGGAAACTGGCTTTCGCATGGCTTTTTTCCCGACCGAATGCTATTGGGTGCGCCTCCGACCGAGATCGGAATCGGCCCCTAGATGTTTCTTTATAGGATTGATCAAATTAAATGTTTTACACACTTGTGATGGATAGTCCAAGTATACATACCTTTCACCAGCCACGGTCCGTGCAGGTAACAGCGGCGGGGCCGCATGGGGGGTATTTCGAGGGACGATGCCAAGGGAAAATTAAATAAATAATTAATTTTCCCTCTGCATCGTCCCTCGAAATCTCCCCCCCCACGTGGCCCCACCACCCCACGGCTGTTACCTGCACGGACTGCGGCTGCCTCTCACTCTAGTCTAATTCCATGCTGTTTGACAGAATCACACATCCAACAGCGGTGTTTGTGAATAAGGCATGTGTGGAAGATGTCAAAAGACTGAAAGAAAAAGAGAAAAGGAAAAATCTAATGGCAGAAATAAAAATAAGGTAAAAATAGGATAAAATAAAATATAGGATGGCTGTTCACCACCAGCAGGCGCTCTCCCTCCATTCCCTTCACACCTCAATCCAGAACTCACCACACCTGACATACATTCACCACACATACATTCGGGTTGGTGAACATAAACATTCTTCTATCATCTATCTATGGCTCTTTTTTCAGGGCCACCCCATTTTGTGCTGAAGGTTATTGCTGGTTTTTAGTCTCTGCACACTAGGGCACTGCTGGTCAGTGCCCAGTATATGTGTTCTGACCCCTAAACATGTAGAAAAAGGCTAATTTCTGATTGGCTTACTTAACATTTTTATATGATCATAGTATATGGTGTGGAAATACATTCATGGCATGAAAAGGTAAATGTCTCCTGTGGACTGCAGCACCTAATATGCCATCCACTAGTGTGACAAAGGAAAACATGGCTTCAGGACTACCATTCTAGCCTGACTGCTGCAGTGTAAAACCTGCTGTGTGTCCTGTTAAAATAACTCTTTATTGACTGGTGAAAAGCTCCTAAGAAAATATTAGTAACTCAACCCTAAGTAAGCCTTATAGTCCACAAGGTAGAATGCACGATATATGAAAGTAGTACATGTAGAAAATTAATGCTACCATGTCCCTACATTGACAAGGCCCTAAAAGCTAATTTCACTATGCAGTGCTTAATTTGTATAAAATTACTTGCCAGGGCTCTTGTCTGGAGGCTACTGCAGCTGTCACCACAGATTGCCCCTGCCAGCTCTGCCAATGATGGTAACAACACAATTACTAACCATCACACTCCTAGAAGTCTAACAATGTGGAATATTTCAGGCCCCCAAAGCTATATGAATGACTTGGGTGGCAGGTAATAGTAATTTTTGATGTATATTGAATTAATAATTAACTGTTGTTGTGGTCATCTCTAAATTAGCCAGACAGCTCCACCTTGTGGTAGACTGTCATAAGCATCAGTGCTGACAATTAAGTGCTGGTGCTGAGCACCGGAAACCACAGGCTCAAAGTAAGCACTGTCATTATGCCTGTTTTAGCTGCTCTATGTAGAATATCAGAGTACCTATTAAAATACTAAAACTGTTATCTTGGGAATGCGACAAGCTATACAATTAATGAAACCACTATTTTTAGTTGTTATTAAAAATTGAATTCAATGTTGAAATCTGATTTTTAATAAATATTAAGGAAAAGTCGTTTTTAGAAAGTTATCCTTTACTTGCCTGATCTGTCCAAAGGCTGATTAGCATACATCTCTGCCAGTTCCCAGCCTGTGCTCAAGGCCGGTAAAAGTTGCAAATGAGGTGAAAAGTATCTCCTAGGAGCAAACACTCATGTTGTGTTTAATCTGGTGATGTCATTGAACTGGAACATTCCATGAACAGAAATCATGATGTGTCATTCGGCTTAGTCCAGCATCAACATAAGACCAGACTGGAGGTGCCAGACCAGTGGGAGATTGTTGTACTGTTTGCCATCAGTAGTGTGTACTTGCAATCGATTAACCTTGTAAGCAGGAAGGCATGAAGAATACTTTATTGCCAGCAAAACCTCACATTTTTTGCAACCAGGATCCTGTCAGGGTGCAGGCTTCAACCACCACCCGGGAGATCTCTTTTGGAGATACCATCATATCTTTGAACCTTTCCACTTTTTGCCAAACCTATTTCTCTCATTTGTCAGTCATTTTAACTACAGAGGATACTAGTAATCCTCAGTCTGTGGAATGGACGGAGCAGTGTTAGCTCTTACCATTGTGTACCAATGAATATAGATTATTTTTGAAGCTTTGAATTTCTAGAGCATTCTTTGTGCAAGGAGAGCTCCGGTGTCTCTTCATTCCTCTTAGGCCCCTGTGCATTCTGCGGTGCACCACAAATGCACATTAACCTTGCGTGAGCAGAGTCACATTGGCAGCCATTTTGAACAGCGGTTCTACTATTTCTTGACAGTATTCAATTTCGGATTTGGTAAACTTTATGATATGTTTATCGATATTGGATCTTTCACCTTCAGAATGGGTGGATCTCTGTAATGTCGTTATGGTAGTAGTTGAAGTGGATTTTCTCAACGAGTCAACATTATTGAGGGGACTATTGTATGGTGTATTCATTTATTGTATTTGTTGTTTTTTCTTTTTCTTTTAATTCATTGTTTTGTCAAGTCTTGCAAGGATGGCAATGACTAACTTGTCTCAACCTCCCCCATTCTTAAATGAGGCTGGGGAGCCTATTTGTCCATGGGAAAGGTGGAGGAAGCTTTTCCATTCCTAGTGGCCACTGAATGGGTGGAATACTCACCAGAGAGGAAAGAGGGTGTTTTATTGAATAATTGTGGAATAGGGGGACGACGCATATATGAAAGTCTTGAGGAAATTCCTGTGGGACTTGGAGATGATGCACCAGGTGACATTTTTGAGATGTTCATTAATTATTATTATATTATTATAAAATCTTGCATAGTGCATAGCTACCCAAAGAGGTTTGCCCTGTGCTTTGGCAACAAGGTAGGGGCTATAATAGGTAAGATTAGAACATCCAGGTTTTCAGATTTTTGCATAAAAATGAGGCGCAGTTTCTCAGGAACTCAGGCAAGGTGTATCCACAGCTTGGGGACCAAGTATGAGAAGGAGCGACCGCTCATGCAAGCCAGTTTGACTCTAGAAACGGCACAGAGGTACCAGTTGATCGATCGAAGGGAGCGAGTAGGTTGGTAAGATATAACCACCAGTTCTTGTAGCGAACCAGTGCTCGATCTACCTTTGTGCATATGCTCTTAGGGACAAAATCAAATCCCTAAAGGTGACTATGGAAAATATGGCAAATCTGTTACTTGTAAAATTGGACACACTCACTATTCTGGCCCAGGGACCAACAAGCCCATGAGGAAGAAGTGACACCATCCGTACTGCACAAAACGGGCCCAGCAAAGAGCCTACCAAAGGGACATATAATCTACATACCAAGCTCTATAAAAATGTGTCCACCCACTCCCAAAGTCATAGTAGAAACGACATCTTGCTTGTTGACAATGCACCCAAACGTGATTGTGCCCCCCTGAGGGAAATGTTGCATATAAAATCTGTTAAACGGGCTAAGGGAGACTTGAATTACAAACTTCATAGCATTTTCACACAAAAACCCCACACAGGTGACATTAATAAGGGAATCTTCAACAGCCAACGTTTTGATCTTTACACGATCAATGTCCCCAAGCACCAGAGGCCCCACACCGAAACATATGAGGGTTTAGTCAATAAAGTGACCCACTGGATTCGTCACAAAAGGAAATGCCGATCAATTATAAGGGAGGATATAACCAATGTTAGAAGGTTTACAGCAGGAAATCTTGAGTGGGACTATATAGGAGTGGCTTTCAGGGACGTGGCCCTAGCGGAGGGCCTAATTGCACTAGAATTGTGCTTTAGACCAGATACTAATCTCCAAATAAACTTAAAAATGAAACCTCCCTGTCACACATTGGATGCACCCGTCAAAAGCCAACAAAATCGGCCCTCCAGTGCAGAGAAGTCCAAACCCAGAGTTCCTTCTAGTCTTTCAAATACCTCAGACGTCGATTGACTTACTATTGGTCGCCCTGAACTGTGTTCTATAATTCAATTGCTCTGTTCCCCAGTAGATGAAGGGGCCCTACGCCATGCAGCTGTGGACACTGTTAGGACCACAGGGCACAGGGGACTAGACACATGTAATGCCAAAGGGGAACACACAACATCACAGGGAGAACCCATCCAGACCATCTCGAGAGCCATAGGGTCGTCAGAGGTTGATTGCCTAAAATTACTATCCTGGAACTTAGCGGGTATCAAGTCTAAACTCCCTGATCCCGAGTGGGGGATGTTCATCTACTCTCACCACATCATACTGCTCCAAAAAACATGGGTCATTGAACCGGTACCTCGCTCAGGTTTCATCGCCTTTAGTGAAAGTGCAGTCCCCTCTCCGGCTGGGCGACCATCAGGCAGCCTCTTAATATGGCTAAGACTGGACTTATTTCCAGTGGTCAAAATGCTTCTTACTAAATCCAAAGACCTACTTGCCCTGCAAATTAATATTAATACCATGTTAGGCCCCAGACATATAACTTTAGTAAACATATACATCAGGTCAACACCCTCAAATGTGCAATCCCCCACAGTAAGCAGGCTAGATGGCCTCCTGGGACAGTTTGCCCAGAAAGCCTTAAAAATCGTAGCGGGAGACACTAATACCTGCATTCCTTTATCTGCGGGGTGTAGACATCTGGAAACATCACCCTCCCGAGAACATAAGAAAATAACAAAAACATCAACGGTGGGCACTCAAATTATTGAGCTTATCCCTGATAATGGCCTAAGAATTGTAAATGGTAATACTAAATCTGATCGTCCTCCCTGCTCCACCTTTAAAAGAGGTTTTAGCAAATCAAGAATTGATTATATATTAGTGGACAATGATCTCTGGCCAGATCTGTATGATATGCAAGTTAATCCCAGATCGGACAGCGACCATCAGGCACTAAGCGCATCTCTTTCTATGACCCGCTTCAGTGACGTAAAACTGGAAATGGTTGTCTCCACTGCGTCAATTACAACCTCAAATAATCTGAGAAATGTTAAGTGGGCAGAACTGTTGGCAGATGAAAACAAACTGACACTCATTTACAATCTGTTTGTGTCTAAACTTTCCCAGATCAACTTAATCAATGTTCATAAGCCTAACTTTGTCACTGTACACTGTGAACTCATAGACACACTAAGACCGTGTTTCATGAGGGAACAGAGGAGCGGAGTTCTTAAAAGGAAAACGCCGTCCTGGTACAATAAAGCATGTCGATTAGAAAAGACCCACCTGCTGAGGGCAATTAAAAAGGGTTCTAGGCCTGAAATCATAAAGACCAGGTGCAACTATAAAATCCTCTTAGCCAAAGCAAAAAGAGAATGAGAAGAGGACCAATGGCTATTAATTGCTGAGTCCCTAGAGAAAGGTGATCATAAAAGCTTCTGGAAACTAATAGCAGTTTACCCCTCTAATTCTAACTCTTTAGATCCAGTGATAAAGCATGACACTTGGGTCACCCATTTCAGTGGCCTATATGACTGTGCGCAGCGAAATAACATCGCAGAGAGCACTCCCCTAGAATAGGCTAGTGGCCATCAAATACCAAATGAGATTATCCTACCTCGTACGCCAGCTGCACATTCCACCCTTTCATTTACCCTATCCGAAACATACAAAGCAATAAAACATACGGAAAAGGGCAAGGCCCCAGGAATGGATGGCATCCCGGGTGACCTTTTCCACTCTGAACCAGATATCTGGTCCCCCTACCTGAATGCCTTATCCAATAGTATCATAAAAGGCAATATGATCCCGCCGTCATGGCAAGGTGCATCTACAAAAAAGGTGAGAGAACTAATCCCTCAAAATATAGGCCTATAAGCCTACTGGACAACTCGCAAAAAATCTTTTGCAGACAGGTTTTATATAAACTGAATGAGTGGATACAACAAAACAACATTCTTGAAGAGTCCCAAGCAGGCTTTAGATCAAAGATCAGCACACTGGACCAGGTCCTCCGCTTCAAGGTGATAACCTGGAAATATATCACCTTGATGCGTGACCATCTATACGTCGCTTTCATTGACCTGAAAGCGGCATTCGACCTGGTTCCAAGAAACACACTATGGGAGGTATTAGACCTATTAAGAATACTAAGGCTGCTTCATGAAAACACATACGCGAGGGTGAGATGGAACACCACAGGGACATGACAGACAAGATAGAAATTTTGGCTTCCACAAAGGAAGTGAAGGAGGGGGTCGGAAAACATGG
>CAWUFW010027087.1:0-29007 GCA_963921515.1 Calotriton arnoldi | reverse complement strand
CCGATTCCGATTCGGGCCGGAAAAAGCACCGACCGACTCGGATCCGGAAAAAATACCGACCGACACGTACCAGTGGCGCCCGACACGCCAAGTACGATGCAAGCCGCGATAAATCCGACCGACACGTCAGGAAACCAAGCCGACCGACCGAGCCGCTCGGAAAATAGCAATCCGGCCGGAAAAACACGCGAATCCAACCGACCGACACGCACCCGGAACAAATCCGACCGAATCGTACCCGCCAACTCCAACCCGCAAAGTACGATGCAAGGCGCGAAAAACACGACCGAGTCGGACGGAGGACAAGCCGTACGACCGACACGCATACAAAACCGAGCCGAAGCAACACAATACACCGCGACCGACGCGTACGCAGCATACAAAACTGCACAAACACAGCGTGAACGAAACGGAAAACACCGTACGAGACCAATGCAGGGTCCGACTCGGTCACAAGAACGTTTCCAACATACACAAACAGCACAAAGGAAAAATCACCCAAAAAAAGGCCAAACAAGCAATTACCAAGCCAATAAATACTGGGGGGGTGGGGACAGAGAACAAAGACACACCCACAACTCCACCTATATAAAGGACACAAATCACTACCATGAGCCTTTGCAAATGCCATTTCACTGCCAGCACCCAAGAGAAAGCAACCACACACCCACAGCTCATCCCTCACACAAGCCACACACCATCAGCACACCAACAAATACCTACCTCACATACACCCAGCAAAACACACACTCACACACCCTCACCTGCACACCAACACACACATCACTCACCATCACCACCCATCACCATGCCCCCCAAGAAGAATCCCAAGTTCCTAGATTGTGAATTGGAAGTCCTGGTAGACGAGATCCTCAGGGTGGAGCCACAGCTGTTTGGCACTCTGGTCCAACAGACCCCCATGTCGCAGAAAACCAAGATGTGGGAGAGGATCATCAACAGGGTGAACGCCCAATCATCATGTCGGCGCACAAAGACGGACATCCAGAACAGGTGGTATGACGTGCGCAGGAGGGTACGGGACCTGCTGAAGATAGACTACAGCAACAGCCAACAGACCGGCAGTGGCCCTCCTGCCAAGCCAATATACCTCAGGCCCTGGGAGGAGAAGGTGCGGGCCATCCTTCCGCCAGTGAGCGTATATGGACTAGAGAACATCCCAGAGCCTGGTGAGTACACAACAAATGTACACAATAAACTGCCACAAAACACACACATCACTGTCAAGGGGAGAGTCAAACCATGCACACATAGCAATTACACAGCAACTAGAACAGAATCATCCCAAAATGTGTATGTCAGTCAGATAAACACAACACATGCCATCAAAAAAGTCACATCCAACTGTGCCAACACATGTACAAACACAACCACAACTACAGCTAGGCAGTGGCACAAATAGAACTAACACACACATCCACACATGTAGCCACCACAACAACACCAACACACAGTGAAGACCACTCAAAGGAAGGAATTCTGTGTATGCTGGCCAAGTCAGTGTAGCCAATAGCATCATGGGAGTCGCAGTCACACATATTGCCCCCCCACAACTGTCCCATCAACACCACCCTGAACCATGCTCACATCACAGGGAGTGGAGAAGGACTCACAAGATGGCTGACACTGGCTACTGCTGTGGGGAGCACAAGGCCCTGCTGCCAACTGTGCACCAACAAACAGCAGGACACCACTGACTGACATCCTGAGAGACAACTTACACTCCCTGCAATGCAAGCACGTTCCATGGTGGGCTATCTGGCTGGCTGGGTGGGAAGGGGGACTTGCAGCACTGACTATAGTCACCAGCACCTCCCCTCACACCCCCCCAACACAAACTCCACAGTACCCACCTGGTAGAATGCAATGCCCTCCATCCTAACACAAGATCCCACAAAGCACCACCACCCTGGGTTATGTTGTGTGAAGCACAGGGACACTCTTGGGACTCTTAGCCAAACAACTGCCAGGACAACACTCCCAGCCATCCTGTCAGCACAGCCAGCCCACCCCACAGGGAAGCAGAGTCAAAAGGAAGGAAGCATGGGCATGCTGGGAAGGGGGTGGAGGCAATAGCATGATGGGAGACGTAGTCACAGACATAGCTCACCCCCACAACTGTCCCATCAACACCACCCTGAACCATGCTCACATCACAGGGAGTGGAGAAGGACTCACAAGATGGCTGACACTGGCTACTGCTGTGGGGAGCACAAGGCCCTGCTGCCAACTGTGCACCAACAAACAGCAGGACACCACTGACTGACATCCTGAGAGACAACTTACACTCCCTGCAATGCAAGCACGTTCCATGGTGGGCTATCTGGCTGGCTGGGTGGGAAGGGGGACTTGCAGCACTGACTATAGTCACCAGCACCTCCCCTCACACCCCCCCAACACAAACTCCACAGTACCCACCTGGTAGAATGCAATGCCCTCCATCCTAACACAAGATCCCACAAAGCACCACCACCCTGGGTTATGTTGTGTGAAGCACAGGGACACTCTTGGGACTCTTAGCCAAACAACTGCCAGGACAACACTCCCAGCCATCCTGTCAGCACAGCCAGCCCACCCCACAGGGAAGCAGAGTCAAAAGGAAGGAAGCATGGGCATGCTGGGAAGGGGGTGGAGGCAATAGCATGATGGGAGTCGTAGTCACAGACATAGCTCACCCCCACAACTGTCCCATCAACACCACCCTGAACCATGCTCACATCACAGGGAGTGGAGAAGGACTCACAAGATGGCTGACACTGGCTACTGCTGTGGGGAGCACAAGGCCCTGCTGCCAACTGTGCACCAACAAACAGCAGGACACCACTGACTGACATCCTGAGAGACAACTTACACTCCCTGCAATGCAAGCACGTTCCATGTTGGGCTATCTGGCTGGCTGGGTGGGAAGGGGGACTTGCAGCACTGACTATAGTCACCAGCACCTCCCCTCACACCCCCCCAACACAAACTCCACAGTACCCACCTGGTAGAATGCAATGCCCTCCATCCTAACACAAGATCCCACAAAGCACCACCACCCTGGGTTATGTTGTGTGAAGCACAGGGACACTCTTGGGACTCTTAGCCAAACAACTGCCAGGACAACACTCCCAGCCATCCTGTCAGCACAGCCAGCCCACCCCACAGGGAAGCAGAGTCAAAAGGAAGGAAGCATGGGCATGCTGGGAAGGGGGTGGAGGCAATAGCATGATGGGAGTCGTAGTCACAGACATAGCTCACCCCCACAACTGTCCCATCAACACCACCCTGAACCATGCTCACATCACAGGGAGTGGAGAAGGACTCACAAGATGGCTGACACTGGCTACTGCTGTGGGGAGCACAAGGCCCTGCTGCCAACTGTGCACCAACAAACAGCAGGACACCACTGACTGACATCCTGAGAGACAACTTACACTCCCTGCAATGCAAGCACGTTCCATGTTGGGCTATCTGGCTGGCTGGGTGGGAAGGGGGACTTGCAGCACTGACTATAGTCACCAGCACCTCCCCTCACACCCCCCCCAACACAAACTCCACAGTACCCACCTGGTAGAATGCAATGCCCTCCATCCTAACACAAGATCCCACAAAGCACCACCACCCTGGGTTATGTTGTGTGAAGCACAGGGACACTCTTGGGACTCTTAGCCAAACAACTGCCAGGACAACACTCCCAGCCATCCTGTCAGCACAGCCAGCCCACCCCACAGGGAAGCAGAGTCAAAAGGAAGGAAGCATGGGCATGCTGGGAAGGGGGTGGAGGCAATAGCATGATGGGAGTCGTAGTCACAGACATAGCTCACCCCCACAACTGTCCCATCAACACCACCCTGAACCATGCTCACATCACAGGGAGTGGAGAAGGAATCACAAGATGGCTGACACTGGCTACTGCTGTGGGGAGCACAAGGCCCTGCTGCCAACTGTGCACCAACAAACAGCAGGACACCACTGACTGACATCCTGAGAGACAACTTACACTCCCTGCAATGCAAGCACGTTCCATGTTGGGCTATCTGGCTGGCTGGGTGGGAAGGGGGACTTGCAGCACTGACTATAGTCACCAGCACCTCCCCTCACACCCCCCCAACACAAACTCCACAGTACCCACCTGGTAGAATGCAATGCCCTCCATCCTAACACAAGATCCCACAAAGCACCACCACCCTGGGTTATGTTGTGTGAAGCACAGGGACACTCTTGGGACTCTTAGCCAAACAACTGCCAGGACAACACTCCCAGCCATCCTGTCAGCACAGCCAGCCCACCCCACAGGGAAGCAGAGTCAAAAGGAAGGAAGCATGGGCATGCTGGGAAGGGGGTGGAGGCAATAGCATGATGGGAGTCGTAGTCACAGACATAGCTCACCCCCACAACTGTCCCATCAACACCACCCTGAACCATGCTCACATCACAGGGAGTGGAGAAGGACTCACAAGATGGCTGACACTGGCTACTGCTGTGGGGAGCACAAGGCCCTGCTGCCAACTGTGCACCAACAAACAGCAGGACACCACTGACTGACATCCTGAGAGACAACTTCCACTCCCTGCAATGCAAGCACGTTCCATGTTGGGCTATCTGGCTGGCTGGGTGGGAAGGGGGACTTGCAGCACTGACTATAGTCACCAGCACCTCCCCTCACACCCCCCCCAACACAAACTCCACAGTACCCACCTGGTAGAATGCAATGCCCTCCATCCTAACACAAGATCCCACAAAGCACCACCACCCTGGGTTATGTTGTGTGAAGCACAGGGACACTCTTGGGACTCTTAGCCAAACAACTGCCAGGACAACACTCCCAGCCATCCTGTCAGCACAGCCAGCCCACCCCACAGGGAAGCAGAGTCAAAAGGAAGGAAGCATGGGCATGCTGGGAAGGGGGTGGAGGCAATAGCATGATGGGAGACGTAGTCACAGACATAGCTCACCCCCACAACTGTCCCATCAACACCACCCTGAACCATGCTCACATCACAGGGAGTGGAGAAGGACTCACAAGATGGCTGACACTGGCTACTGCTGTGGGGAGCACAAGGCCCTGCTGCCAACTGTGCACCAACAAACAGCAGGACACCACTGACTGACATCCTGAGAGACAACTTACACTCCCTGCAATGCAAGCACGTTCCATGGTGGGATAACTGACTGGGTGGGTGGGTGGGTGGGAAGGAGGTCTGGCTGTCAACCAAACACAATCAATGCAGACCATGTTCACACCCCAGAGAATACATAGAAATGCCCAAATAATGCAGGACAATGTGCCACACCAATATCAACCCCTGACTGTGACGACTTAGGACAATACAATGTACAGGCCCGCACCCCGAGGCACAGTCACAACTGTCAGGTGTGTCAACCACTGATGCCTGCAGAAACATGACATACATTGTTTGTGTCTCCCAAAAACAGGTGATGATAGGGACACAGCAGCAGACGCTGAGGAGTCCCAGTCCCAGGCTCAAGAGGATGCCGAGCTCACTGGCGTCGTACAGCCTCTGTCCTCCTCGGACGATGAAGAACAACCTGGCACATCCGGTGCAAGTCAACATGCTGCACCAGCAGGACCACCAGCTGCAGCACCAGCAGGTCCACCAGCTGCACCCCCTGCACCCACCCCTCCAACGACTGTCACCACGAATACCATCCCTGCCGACATGGACAGAATAAGGAACAACACCAGCGCAGTGACCCTGGACCAACCTGGGGCCATGGACACCACCACCACCACCAACCCCCAAGGTGGACCAGGGTTATCTGTGCGTGCAACTGCACACACTGCACATGTCAGCAGGGGTGGTGGGAGGGGTGGGAGACAGAGGTCGCTGCTTGCAGACGTTGCTGGTGTGCATGAAGACCCACAACTGGTACGCATAGCTGATGCGTACCAGTCCAGCACCGGAGAGCTCAGCCAGGTAGTGGGGCTCCTCAGAGACATCAAACAGCAGCAGGCTGCCCATCATGCCCGCTTGGACTCCCACATGTCCCAAGTGGAGTCACACATGTCACGTGTGGACTCCCACATGTCACGTGTGGACTCCCACATGACCCGCGTGGAGTCCAAGTGGGATGTACTACATGAGATGACGGCGGTGCACAGGGACATTTTACAATGCCTCCGCCAGATGAACAGCAACCAGTCCACACCTCCCTGTGTGCCAACAACATCTGGTACCGAACAAACTGCAACTGCCACAGGGAGGGAGGAGGACTCTGGCGGAGAGTCCCCTGCACCGCAGCAGCCTGCACTTGAGGGCCCCCCCCCAAGAAGAGGGGTCGTCCGAGGAGGGGAAAGTGAGAGGCTGATGGCCAAGCGCAACTCCCAGGAAGCCTGAACCTGTTCTGGATTTTCGCCTTTGTGCACAGACTGTTCACCCTGTTGATGGCAACACTACTCCCACACATTGCATGGGGAGTATAAGTTGGAACAATGTGTCAGACAACAGTGGCCCCGATACTGGGGATCCTGTCTACCTGGACTTTCTATTCATCTAGGAACTTGGGATTGCAAGATTCATGTACAGCACAATCCATCCTATGCACTATTATCACAATAAACACACTAATACACCATACTTGCCTCTGTCGTGATTCCAACGTGGGTGCTGTTATGGGGATGATGAACTGCAAAATTACACAGTGTATGCGAACTGCAACAGCAAGGACAACACAGGCATGTGAGTACAGGCAACGTGACACATATGAGGGAGACACACCACCAGGGCTACACAACACATACACACCTAGGCCATCTGACTCATTGCCTACACTGATGTTGCCAGGGAAGACGGTGCAATGCACAGACACCACACCCATTCCCAGTTGTAGTCAAGTAGCCCACAGGTGCAGTAAGCAAATGGCAGTCAAATGTGTGACCACAGACAACGCACATCACTAAGTGAAGCACAGGTTTATTACACAGTAGCAACATGCCGTAACCACTACAGATGCAAGGTAACCCCACCTGGTAGCGGGCACACAGTCAACAACTGTAGACAGAAGGAAGTCCATGGGTGTGGCGCACATCACCTGTAGGGACACAACAGCTACCAGCCTGGATGTGCAATCACGTCGTCGGTGGACACAGTTCACCAAACGAATCTGAAAGTACCCTGTGAAGGACAGAAATGACACACAGTCAAAAGCAATGCAGTACAGGACAGAACAGCAAAACTCATGCACAATACATGTTACAAGATACCCACCCAGAACCAAGTTAGCATGTCAACACTGTTGGGGAGTACAGCCCACCTGTCACCACACATCGCAACACACATCCTGTCAAGTAGCCCATGGACACACTCCAACAGCACCAGAGCACCACCCACACATCATGCCAACTCACATCATTCACATGACACCTCAGGATACTCACATTCAGCTAAAGAAGTTGGTGATGAGCTGTGTGCGGACATCACCATCACCATCATCATCATCATCGTCACTGGCATCGTGGTCCAGGCCAGGATCCTCCACAGGTGGCGGATGTTGGTCATCGTCATCCTGGATGAGAGGCAACTCCTTCCGCACTGCCAGGTTGTGGAGCATGCAGCAGACGATGATAATCTTGCACACTTTCGCAGGGGCATATGGGAGGGACCCTCCGGTCTTGTCCAGGCAGCGGAAGCGGCTCTTCAGGAGACCAAAGGTCCGCTCAATCACTCTCCTGGTCCGACCATGTGCCTCATTGTAGCGCATCTGGGCAGGTGTCACAGGGTTCCTGAGGGGTGTCAGCAACCACGGCATGTTGGGGTATCCCGAGTCACCTACGGACAGACAAGTGCACATCAGCTGACTTGGAAAAGTGGGCGGAATACTACAGATCAGATCACACACAATGGCACAAAGTCAGTACACACCGACAAGCCAGGCACGCTGGTTCTGCATCTGTGCCATCAACCTGGGGATGCGACTACTCCTCATCACAAAGGCATCGTGTGCTGAACCAGGGAAACGGGCACACACGTGTGTGATGGTCATGTCTGCAAGACACACCACCAGTGCATTGACCGAGTGGTAGTGCTTGCGGTTCCTGTAGGCCTGCTCCTGGGCCTGTGGTGGTACCAAAGCCACATGTGTCCCATCAATGGAGCCAATGACATGCGGCATCCTCCCCAGGGCATAAAAGTCACTCTTCACGTCAGTGAGTCGTCGCAGTCTAGGGAAATAGATGTACCGGTTCAGGAAGAGCAACATTGCCGCCAAAACATCGCGGAGCACACGGCTGAACATGGTCTGTGACATCCCACCAGCAGACGCCACAGTATGTTGGAAGGTACCGGTGGCAAAGAAGTGTAGGGCTGCCATCACCTTCACCTTGGGGGTCAGCGCTGTAGGATACGGCCGGCCAGGCTGCAAATGTGGGGACAACTGCACTGCCAAATCCTCAATCAGCTGCCTGGTGAAGCGGTACCGTCGGATGCTGTCCCGTTCCACCATCGTTGCCAGGTCTGGGAATGGCCGATGGACAGCAGGAGCCCTGCAGTGCAGAGGAGAAGTAAGCAAGATCGTCAGTCACCCCACATATGCGGCATTGAACACACTCAAGATCCCAACATACATCATCATGAGGCACAACTACATGAAGTGTGCAGTACCGGAACGACATTTATGGTACATACATGGCCAACATCTGTCAACACGGTCCTACAGGTGGCATCAATTTGTCCCAGGTTGGCCCATTGGATATCATGATGCTGTGTCACAGTCACCCCCCCAGTGACATGTGAGGACAGATGTGCCCCAGGCACCACAGCTCAACGACAGGCACATTCCCAGGGACCCTGTAATGCCACATGGACACTGGCATCACCTGGAGTATCATGTGTACACCACAACAAAACAAACATGACCCCCACAGGTAGTGGCCACACTTGCCATGGCAGGAGAGCCATGGACGTCTGTGACACACACGCACAACATCAGAGTCCATGCACACACAACGTGGATGTGGAGACTGTCTCCCATTGTGCACATGAAATCAGAGACATTGTAAACACTACATGCACAAAGACTGTGGAGGGCCATCACTATTGTGCCACTGGGACACCCTGGCTCAAACATACCGTCCCACATGGGACTCACGGGGTATGTGACATGACATACACAAACACCACTGTGAAATGTGACCATGGCACATGCACAGATATGAACAGTTGCACATCACAGTGGTCACGTACACGTAACACCCATGATCCTGTCCCCATGAACACGTGCACAGCCTGGGGGTGGCTGCCCACAGGTGACACCCACAGGACAACATGTACACCAACATACACACAATAGGAAATGCAGCCTTACATGCCTTATGATAAGGTTTGGACAGGCTGTCGTGATGTAGGTGTGCCCCTCACTCCCTGGGAGCTATCTGTGGCTGGCATATGTCCATCTGAGACAGGCATGCTGACATATGCCAGTCACATGTACAGTGATGCGTTGTACTGCAATGGACCGATCGGTGCCTCCGGCCGGCCCATTGCATTCAATGTGTGCGGGTACGCGTTGTACCCCTGTGCGCGTTGAACAGCAATGGACCGATCGGTGCCTCCGGCCGGCCCATTGCTTTCAATGTGTGCGGGTACGCGTTGTACCCCTGTGCGCGTTGAACAGCAATGGACCGATCGGTGCCTCCGGCCGGCCCATTGCATTCAATGTGTGCGGGTACGCGTTGTACCCCTGTGCGCGTTGAACAGCAATGGACCGATCGGTGCCTCCGGCCGGCCCATTGCATTCAATGTGTGCGGGTACGCGTTGTACCCCTGTGCGCGTTGAACAGCAATGGACCGATCGGTGCCTCCGGCCGGCCCATTGCATTCAATGTGTGCGGGTACGCGTTGTACCCCTGTGCGCGTTGTACTGCAATGGACCGATCGG
This sequence comes from Calotriton arnoldi, assembly GCA_963921515.1. Taxonomy (NCBI): domain Eukaryota; kingdom Metazoa; phylum Chordata; class Amphibia; order Caudata; family Salamandridae; genus Calotriton; species Calotriton arnoldi. The sequence goes on along the minus strand of CAWUFW010027087.1, from coordinate 19,110 downwards.
TGCCTCCGGCCGGCCCATTGCTTTCAATGTGTGCGGGTACGCGTTGTACCCCTGTGCGCGTTGAACAGCAATGGACCGATCGGTGCCTCCGGCCGGCCCATTGCTTTCAATGTGTGCGGGTACGCGTTGTACCCCTGTGCGCGTTGAACAGCAATGGACCGATCGGTGCCTCCGGCCGGCCCATTGCATTCAATGTGTGCGGGTACGCGTTGTACCCCTGTGCGCGTTGAACAGCAATGGACCGATCGGTGCCTCCGGCCGGCCCATTGCTTTCAATGTGTGCGGGTACGCGTTGTACCCCTGTGCGCGTTGAACAGCAATGGACCGATCGGTGCGCACCCATTGACAATGGGCTTGCCTGGCAACGGACGCGTTTTTGAATATTCGAACGAGTCGGTTGCTGGAAAATCAGTTGGTCACCCACAACAATGTTGCAAAATAATGTATGTCATGAAGTTGAAGATTTGAAGGATGCTGTGGGCGTGTTTTGGTGCTGCTATTCCATGGATTGGCCAGATTCAGAAGATGCAAACGACTTGGACCTATCACTTTGGACACAAGGGACAGTATCTGCCTCTCCAGCACATATATATTGCTGCATGTTCCCCTGAGAGCCCACTTGCCTGCACTACATGCTCCAGGACGACATCTGCCACTGCACTGCTGCTGTCTCTGCCCCTCTGGACCCTGCAATGGCACGTACTGTGGAGAGAGCCCCAGCCTTCAGCCTTGAAGAGAACCAGGCCCTGCTGGACAGCCTACTTCCACAGTACAGCAAGCTGTATGGGACACCAGGGGAGCAGGTGAGTGTTCTGTGCACTGCCTTTCTGAATGTGCATTTTGTCTGACTAGCAAGGCTGAGAGTCAGCACACCACTGGCTAGCAGGCTCACTGAGTAGTTGTCACCCCCCATAGTGTGTAGTGACTTGCACTGGACAGGTATGGTGCAGTGACAGTGCTTCTGAACAGGGTTTTACTCCCCATGCTATGATACCATGTAGTGACTTCTGGAAAACTGTCCATGGGCAGCCGTGCACTGCCTGGGTACACCATGTGCCCCTGTGATTGCGACATGTATATGCAACTGTGTCATGCACGGATATGTTGCATGTGTAGTAATGTCCTTATCACTTTGTCATCCTGACAGGCTTCTGCCCATCGGAAGCATGAGATCTGGAAGGACATCGTCCGGGCTGTCCGGTCCGTGGGGGTCTACAAGCGCCGGATCCGCAACTGCCAAAAGAGGTGGCAGGACCTTCGGGGCTGGACCCGGAGGATTGCACGGGTCCAGCTGAAGCTGTCGCCTCCTCGCAGGAGGGGCGGAACACGGACCCTGACCCCCCACATGCTCAGGATCCTGGCGGTGGTCTTTCCAGACCTGGATGGGCAGCTGAAGGCCAGAGAGCAGCAAGGAGGGGGTGAGTCAAAGACTGCACTGTGTACTCTGTCTAACATGTTATGTGCCCTCCTCGGGCCAGGTTGAACTGCCACAGTACAGCAGTCATGTTGTCCAGGAGCCATGTCCCTCTATTGTGCACTGCCCACTCCTCATCTGATACCCAGGTGTGGCCCTTACATGCAGGGAATTCTGTCACTTAGGACTGTGTCCTTGCAGTTTGCTTGACTCAAGGTGGGAGACAGCATCTGTTTCCCTGACTCTGTGGTGGGCATCATGGGTGGGTCCATTGCTTACACAATGCCTGTATTCTGACATGTAGGGTAGTGTCACAGGTCTCCCATATGTCCAATAGGTATGACCTGGACAGATGAGGGTTAAGAGGATGTGTTGTGGGGGGATGTACATGTGCACTTGTGCAGCTCCAGGACTTGCATTCCCCATGACCTACTATTGTGACACAGTGCAGAGTGTTGTTGTCTGGCTGCAAAGTCATACATCACTGAGACAGTGATGTATGACTTTGCAGTCATGCCTCCGCCATGGCATGTGTCTACTGATTGGTGATCCTGCAGGGGAGTGACATGTGCTACATGCACACCATAGTGGCGCTGGCTATCAGGACATGGGTGCATCATGGTGTCTGTCGCTGGTATGCATCACATGCATTTCCTATTTGACTCTGGGCATCCCTTACATCCGTAAACCTGTACTGACTCAGTGGCAAGAGCTGTGATGTGTCCACACCGTGTCCTCTGCACTGTCCAACTACTGTGTACTTGGTGCATGTGTCAACACTGGGGTGTTGCAATCCAACAGACACCAGACAGATGGGTGCAAGGCCATGTGGGATGTGAGTGCCATGCTTGGCATCAGACTGACAATTGACTTCTCCTGTTCAATTAGTGCACTTTTAGCAATGTACAACTAATGATGCCAGGGCTTGCTCTGTGATGTGCTGTGCTCACAGTGGTGTGTGCGTTATGTGCAGGTGACTGATGTCTGTCTGTTTCCCCATTGTTTGCAGATACATCCACGGCCACGGAAGGGGACAGCTCCACGGACCAGGAGGAGCCGGAGAGCCAGACTGGGTCAGCAGCCGAGGAGTGGTCGGAGGGACCCAGTGGCACGGAGGGCGAGGGGAGCCACACCGAGGAGTCCTCAGCAGCATCCACCTCAGCTGAGGACCAGAGCAACTCGGAGGATGACTCCCTTGTGGAGGCGGGTGTCAGCAGCCACCACACCCCAGCTAGTGTTGCTGTCCCCGCCACCACCAGCACCACCACCGCCCTCCCATCGGCTCCCATTCCCCAGGTCCGTGGAGGCTCCCATGTCCGGGAGCGTGTCTCCTTTGGGCCAGGCACCGCACCCCCTGCCCCTGTGTCCCCTGCTGCCCTGAGTGAGGAGTCTGTGTACCTCCTTCGCCAGCTCCATGTAGGGCAGACAGCCATGCTGAGTGTCCTCCATGCGCACACCGCGCTGTTGACTCAGCTGGTGTCGTTCATGGAGGGCATCTCATCGGGCATGTCTGACCTACAGAGGGGCAATAGGTCCATGGACTCCTCCCTGACGGCAGCAGTGTCCCTCCTCAAACGGTCCCTCACCCCTCCTGCCTTTGCTCCATCCACACTCCCCAGCACCTTACCCATCCCAGGCACACACACACTGGCACACACCAGCACACACACATCCAGCACACTGACACACACGCCAATGACAAAACGCACACGCAAGCACATTCAGGGGACTGAAGCCAGACTCACAGGGGATGGGGCCCTGGAACACACACACGCATCCACATGCACTGCGCAGTCCTCAGTTCCCTCTCCCTCCAAAGCACCCTCCCTTGCCTCACCTGCAACCCCAAAGTCACAGCAGCTCTTCCTCTGTGACCTCGGCCTCTTCCCCACCGATGAAGCTGCTCCAGCATCCCGGGGGAAGAGGAAGCCCACCCACACGGAGCAGAGTGCCCCTCGCCCCCGGACACCCTCCCCCAGGCGCAGACGGACTGAGGCCCCCACCCGCAAGTCCCCCCGGAGTGCTAAGAGCAAGACCCCGCCACCGCCCTGCAGCTCAGGCACAAGGTCTCCGTCCTCCATCCCTCAGGCCCCCACTGCACAGGTGCCCCCACCACACCCTGCCCCAGGTTCCCCCACCCACAGATATACCATCCCCAAGATGCTCCGGCCTTCTCCCCCTGCCACTTGCTCTCCCAGCACCACACCCCCGCTGCGCTTGTCTGTGCCACTGATGTGGTGAGGGTGTCCTCCCCCTCTGTCCAACCCACCTTGCCTGTTCCCCATTCTCCTCCCCTGGAGGTAGGCACTGCAGTGGAGTCCACTACCGCCCTGTCTGACTTGGGCACTGCAGTGGCGGACCTGTCCACCCCATCTGCAGGGTCCACTGCAGTTGTGCCGGCACCCACGACATCTGTGTCATGCCCCCCAGTTGTGCCGGCACACACCATGTCAGACACCTCCACTGCAGTTGTCAGTGGCTCTCCAGCACCCACCACCCCTTCCCTGACTCCCCCTGGTGAGCCCTGATCCTGTCCCTGCGGTGCCTGGCCTGCCCCCCGGTTGCCCCTCCTAGTGGATTGTCCCTGGTATTGTGCAGGCATGCGTAGGGTGACATCTGCCAGTGTCACCCTGTTTGAACTTTGACAATGGACTGGCCATTGGCCTTTGCTCTTTTTTCAGGACTTCGTTTGGCCTCAACACATATGCTGAATAAAGCAACTTTCTTTTCTCTAGTGCTCATGCTTCAGATGTACATGTTGTTGGTGCAGCTAACCATGCCCTTGCTGCAGTGATGGTGATATCTGGTCTCATGATTATGAAGTGTTACTGTGCAGGAACCCATGTGGTCCAGGGGGAATGTGTCCTATCATGTGGTGTATCCATGTCATCAATAGCAGCATCTGAGGGTGTCATGTGTTCAGTATTTGGCAATGGGTTTCCTACTTACATTGGCAATTTCACATCTGTGGCTTCCACCCCTGCACATCTGTTGTGCCTGCCATCGTTGCTTTTGTCTACTTCCCTGACCGTGTTGCCATCTCCAGTGGACATGCAGGTTTGGGCATCAATGGGGAGGGACTCATCCGTGTAGTCAGTGCAACATTGCTATACAAGTGTGTTGGATCTGTGCTGATGATTCCGTTGGCACATCCATGACCAGGCTGATGTGATGGGAGCCCTCATTTGGTGCTAATTGTTGATTGTGTGACCAAGTGCTCAGCTGACATGATGGGGCCCTACTGAGGCAACATATGGCACAGCTTTCCTCACACAGGAGTGGAGTCCCCTCATGGCAGTGTGTACACGTGTGACATTGCCTGCGCCCAAGGTGTGTGTTGTATGTGCATGTCTGTGTGTTCACTTCCATTCATCTGCGCATGCTGTGATCCCTAGTGTTGTACCTGTTTGTGATGCTTGCTGACTTGAGCTATGTTCCCCCAAAGTCTTCTCCCTGTGTTCTCTGTGATGTGGGTGCATGGCACATTACTGGTCATCAGGGTGTCACCCATAGGTGTGTTTGCTGTCAGGGCAGAGTTTGTGTGCTGACGCAGATGGGTCACAGTCAGGTTTCCCTTTGGCACTTGTTGTTTGCCCCTGTCATGTGATTTCCAGTTTGTGTTATCTTTCAGTGATTGTGACACGTTGTGTGTGTGACTGCTGGCACTCCTTAGGGTCCGGGCTGCAATGTTGGTTGTTGTCTATGTGTGTTCTTTGTGGGTGACCTTGGTTTCTTCATTGGTGTGTGACTGTGGCTGGGATCCCATTGGTCGGTGTGGTATTGCCGTCATGTCCATGTACAGCGTAGTGTGCAGTGTGTCAGACATTCAGGAGTCTTGTTGAGTGTCCATGTGTGATGTGTTTCTACACCTTGGTTCCCACCCACCACCCTGGAATAGTAATGGGTGCATGTGCAATGTCACCAGTGCATGTGTACTTCACTGCTGCACATTGTTGGAGGTCGAGGGGTGTGGTGTTGAGTGTGTGCAGATGAGAGTTGTTGCCCGGCTAGTCCCCTGCCTCCATGTTGGCCTTGGCTTACTGGCCATGCTGATTGATTTGTGCTTGTGTAGGTGTGATGGTAGTTAGTTGCTCAGGACACCTGACTGTGGTTCACAGTGTGAACGACATTTAGCTTTGTCATCACAGTGGTATTTTTCTTCAGCCCAGGGTCACCACATTGTGGGGGCCCTGGGGGTGGTGCTGTGGTGTGTCTGTGACTTGCTGTGTCAGTTGTTGTTCCTACGTGCCTGTGTGACATGTGTGTTTTGTGCTCCCTCTCACCTGTCAATGCCTGCTTGCCCACATAGGGGATTTGGATCCATGAGTTACCTTAGTGTGGCAGTGTATGCACATCTGTATGATTGGTATTCAGCTCTCCTCATGTGTTGTGTTGTTGCCTGGGGACAATGGCACCCCCACCCCTCACCTGCTGTGTATGATGACAGTGTTGGTCTGCCTGTTTGTGTTTGTGCATCTGCACCACTGCATTGGCATATCTTGGGTGTGCCATTGGCTGTATGTTGTTTGGTGTGTTTCCCCTGCTGTCCCTGGGACTCCTAGGTCATCGGTCAGCACAGTGATCATGGTTTGTGTGTCCCATTGCTGCCATGGTATGGTATCTGTTCACCTCACATCTGCTGTCTCCACAGGGTATCTGCATTTGTGTGCCCATTGGTGCAAATATGTGGTTCTGCATTCTGATGGTCACTTCTGTCATTGTGTCATTGATGACTGTTGACGGTCTCAGCCACCATGGGTGTTGTTTGTCTGCACATGGCCAAAGGAATGTTTCATTTGCACTGCAGTATTTGGCTCCCCCAATTTATGTTGCAATGGGACACATACACTACTTTGCCACAGATGAGTTTTTGGTTCTGTGACCAGGAATGATCCATGCAGTTTGGCAGTTGCAGCTCTTTCTTTGTCAACAATTACCTTTTGGTCACTGTGATGATGAGGGTGTAGACCCCATTGCCACAATGGTCAAAATGTGCTTCAGCTATGGACCCCACACTTGCCTTTTGGTTACTGTGATGATGGGGGTTTAGACCCCATTGCCACAATGGTCAAACTGTGCTTCAGCTATGGACCCCACACTTACCTTTTGGTCACTGTGATGATGGGGGTTTAGGCCCCATTGCCACAATGGTCAAAATGTGCTTCAGCTATGGACCCCACACTTGCCTTTTGGTCACTGTGATGATGGGGGTTTAGGCCCCATTGCCACAATGGTCATGGGCTGCTTGCATTGTGGGTGCCACACACATATATGTGTGGCACATGTGCTAGGGGGTCACATTGTATGTTCAATGTCATGTTCGGTGTTGTAGGCATTTGACACAGCCTGCTCACACGCTTGTCATGGTGGGGGGGATGTCTTAATCTTGCATTCCCTAGGTTGTGGTGTGCTTGTTGTGTCATGCATTGTCCATCCTATGAGTGGGGGTGGTAGTAGTGGTAGGCATCCAGCCCCCCTGGCTAAGGGTGGTAGTAGTGGTGGGCATCCTGCCCCCCTGGGTGAGGGTGGTAGTAGTGGTAGGCATCCTGCCCCCTGGGTGGGGGTGGTAGTAGTGGTAGGCATCCAGCCCCCCTGGCTAAGGGTGGTAGTAGTGGTGGGCATCCTGCCCCCCTGGCTAAGGGTGGTAGTGGTGGGCATCTGGCACCCCCTGGGTGAGGGTGGTAGTAGTGGTAGGCATCCTGCCCCCCTGGGTGAGGGTGGTAGTAGTGGTAGGCATCCAGCCCCCCTGGCTAAGGGTGGTAGTAGTGGTGGGCATCCTGCCCCCCTGGGTGAGGGTGGTAGTAGTGGTAGGCATCCTGCCCCCTGGGTGAGGGTGGTAGTAGTGGTAGGCATCCTGCCCCCCTGGCTGAGGGTGGTAGTAGTGGTAGGCATCCTGCCCCCTGGCTAAGGGTGGTAGTAGTGGTGGGCATCCTGGCACCCCTGGGTGAGGGTGGTAGTAGTGGTAGGCATCCAGCACCCCCTGGCTAAGGGTGGTAGTAGTGGTGGGCATCCTGCCCCCCTGGGTGAGGGTGGTAGTAGTGGTGGGCATCCTGCCCCCTGGGTGAGGGTGGTAGTAGTGGTAGGCATCCTGCCCCCTGGCTGAGGGTGGTAGTAGTGGTAGGCATCCTGCCCCCTGGGTGAGGGTGGTAGTAGTGGTAGGCATCCAGCCCCCTGGCTAAGGGTGGTAGTAGTGGTAGGCATCCTGCCCCCCTGGCTAAGGGTGGTAGTAGGGTGGGCATCTGGCACCCCCTGGCTAAGGGTGGTAGTAGTGGTGGGCATCCTGCCCCCCTGGGTGAGGGTGGTAGTAGTGGTAGGCATCCTGCCCCCCTGGGTGAGGGTGGTAGTAGTGGTAGGCATCCTGCCCCCTGGGTGAGGGTGGTAGTAGTGGTAGGCATCCAGCCCCCCTGGCTAAGGGTGGTAGTAGTGGTGGGCATCCAGCCCCCCTGGCTAAGGGTGGTAGTGGTAGGCATCCAGCCCCCTGGCTAAGGGTGGTAGTAGTGGTGGGCATCCTGCCCCCCTGGGTGAGGGTGGTAGTAGTGGTAGGCATCCTGCCCCCCTGGTTGAGGGTGGTTGTGGTGGTTGGCATCCAGCCCCCCTGGGTTGGGGTGGTGGCGCGCATTCAGGCCCCTGTGTGCATATGTGGCATTGGTGATGGGCATCCCGCCCCTATGGTGCTGCTGTTGCTGGTGTAAGTATATTCAGATTCCCAGTGTATGTGTGTGATGTGTCGTGTACGTGTTGTATGTGTTTTGTGGTTGGTGTCTGACTTACCTTCTGCGCCGTACGCGTCCGTGCCTGTTCCGGTAGTAGATGTAGAATATTGGTATGATCGGGACGAAGGGATTCATGGTTGGTTCGTGTCGTTCGTCCTTCTCGTTGCTTCGCGTCGTCCTCGTCGCTTGGCTTCGTCCTCGCCGCTCGCGTCGTCCTCGTCGGTGCTGTGTTCGTCTCGTAGCCGTGGATCGTGTTGTGGCGCGATTCGGAGCTTATGTGCGCCTCTCCCGGATGCTTTGACGTGCCGTGCGTAGCGACGGGTTCGGCGCGTACGGAAAGCGCATCGTACTTGTCCGGCCGGACGGGGCTGCATTTTCCCTTCCGTGCGACTCGATTCGGCGTTTCCGGATTCGCCTCGGTCGGAGAACAGGACCTGGTTTGGGTGAGTACGGCTCGGCCGGGATTTTTGCTGTTGTGCGCATCGTACTTGCTCGTTCGGTGTACTGTACGGATCGGTCGGGAAACTGGCTTTCGCATGGCTTTTTTCCCGACCGAATAGTATTGGGTGCGCCTCCGACCGAGATCGGAATCGGCCCCTTAGTCTATAAATATGCTTCTGATAAACATTTTGGTCACCTTTCCCATCTGTGACCTGCCAAGTAGCCCAAGTACAAATGTATGAAATAGTCCGTTATTGTGGAGGCCTACATAGAAGTAGTTTGAAAATGTAGTCACCACTGTGAAAGTGCCATTTCAAATGGGAAGCAGCCTTTACAGCGCGGGCTGAGCCACACGTGCCATTTCCTCATGAGCGGGACAATGCTTGCCTAAACAACGCATCTGCGCTAATCATGCATATGGGTTGTTAAGGCAGACAAAGGTCTAGATGTCCGGATAGATGAGATGAACAGGAAGCAATGGGGCAGGAAGCTCCGGACATGACCAGGTAAGTGGGGCTGGGGCCGGGTCTGGGGGGGGGAGTCGTTTTTAGGGGTGGGGGCCGTTTTAGCGCCTAGGGCGGGGGGGTTCAGGATATTTTTTTGGGTAGGGGACAGGGTTTTAGGGCTCAGGGTTGGGGGGTCAGGGTAGTTTTAAGGGCTGGGGCAGAATTTTAGGCTTCAAGGCAGGGGGAAGAGAAAGGGCATGGTGGGCGTCAGTTTTAGGGCTCAGGGTGGGGTCGGGGTAGTTTTCAGCAGGGGCAGGATTTTAGGCCTCAGTGTAGGGGAGAAGCGAAACGGGTAGTTTTAAGGGCTCAGGGCAGGGGGCTGCGGTAGGGGCAGTTTTTGCAGGGGACAGGGTTTTAGGCCTCAAGACAGGGGAAGGGTAGTTTTAAGGGAAGGCGGGGTTAGTTTTAATGCTCAGTGCGGAAGGGTCGGAGTAGATTTTTGTGGCAGGAACCGAGTGTTAGGGCTTAGGTCAGAGGTAGTTTTAAGGGCTGAGGCTGGGTGGATTAAAGGGCTGGAGTATTGGGTGTTAGGGCGCAGTGTAGGTGGGCTTGGATATGCAATTTACCAAACATTTCTCTTCAGCAAACATGCCCTTACAGTGAAATTCATTGCAAAGGCATGTGTGGTAAAGGCATGCGTGGTAAAGACGCAGTCATAGCTCAGACCGCGTTGTTAAGGCATGTGTGGTTTAGGTATGCAGGGTTGTATCATACAACCATTTTAAATCTATCACGGTAAAGTCACATCAGCTGCCTTGTGCAGCATCGAAATTTTGTGCAATTCTAGGTTTACTGGTCTTATTCAAGTTGAAAATATTTGTTTTGAATCACCCTTCTGGGTTCATCTACACGAGGATGGAACTTGGCAGCATTATTGTTGATGCTAATTAGAGAACTAATCTGCAACTTATTAGCTTAGCACAAAGCTGCAACTAAATGTGTGGCCTCCATAAAATATCCTATAATATTCAAGAAAAATACATGGTTTTCATATCAACAATGCCCATTCCTCCAGTGAATCATAACCCTATTTAAAGAACATTATATTGCAAATTAAAGATGCCTAGTCACAGAGCGCAGAGGACAAAGGTATGAAATGGTTGATCACAGGCCTGTTGCAGAGCAACATAAATAATAAGTCATTAAACAAAATAATGTCTTCTTTTAGCCTTTTCATTGTAGTGAGTTGCAATTCAACAAAACCCCTGCTGCATGCTATACACGAGGGGCGATTTTGATACCCCATGACACGGTATACTGTGAAACTGGTGGAGTGTAATTCGCTCTCTCATATTCCATGGTGAAAGTGGTTAATTAAAGCAGAAGCCGTTCGCCAGACGATTTTGGGCAACTAACCCCTTGAAAAGAATGAATAGACAGGTGCTGCCATTTTCACGGTACTGTTGTGGGCTTTAGGCCTACTTGGTAGATGAAAGGACGAAAGGACACTGAGGGGCAGATTTACTAATTATTCAAGCAACGCATTGCGGCAAGCAATGGTGCTGACCCGCGTGGCGTGAGAAGGAGACAGCAGAACTGCACCACATCTACTAAGATATGTTGTATTTCTACTGACTCCTAGTGCTGGTGCACACTGTGTTCTGCTCACCGCCAACGCAGGCACCCATGCACCATGGGGCAAGGGTGCCTGGGTTATGGCCAGGATTGTTTTTATGCAGGAAGGGTTACCTTCCTGCACGAAAACAATCCTTAGACACATTTTCCGCCTTCTCTGTGTGCTGCAGCACATATTGAAAGAGGAAAGAACGAGGAGAAATAAAGATTTATATATTTTTTGCTTTTTTATATAGCACAAACTCGACCCGTAGGTATTGGAGTACTTTACATGCAGGCACCAGTTACATTACACAAGGACACATTCATGTTCGGTAGGCACAGGAAGATTAAGTGATTTGCCCAGAATCACAGGATGTTGAGCCGACGCCGAGACTCGAACCTGGTCCCCTACCTCCAAAGTTGGCAGCTCTAGCATTTAAGCCACATCCTCTCTGCTTGTTAGGCCTCACTTAAGAAGGCTTAGCATCTTGACGCATTCCCAGGTTTACTACATTTAGTAAATCTTGGAATGCACCAAACTCCATGGGTGGATGCATGCGAACTCTCATGCTCCACCTATGGAACGCCTCACAAGTTTAAATGTAACATAATGCAGCGCAAGCAGCTGCATTGTGTTACATATCTTTACAAAGCCACACAAATCAGGCCTTGCAGGACTCTGTTAAAATTCACTGAAGTCTTTGCATTGTCCTTGCGTGTGCTTTGCGGTATGCAAGGACAACGGAAAGACTTCATAAATATTTGTCTGAGTTTGTATGTGTAAATGGCCTCTCATGCTCCTGGTCTTTTTCTATTAACAGGGTCCCCTGACTGGTGATGCCTGTGGAAGAATGGTGTGGGTGGGACTATGTACAGCCCCAAGGAAGGGGCTGCCAGTGACAGGTCCATCAGGACCCACCATGTATGGCATCATTCTCAAACAATTTTGCTTAAGTTGTTAGGATTTAGAGGCAATCCAGACGCAGCACACATGAAATAGTCTAAAATCCTGCCCTTCCCCTCGATGTCTGAGATCCCCATCCAAAGAAATATATGAGAAATGTGGCGGCAAAATATGCAATTTTAGCAGAAGATTCACAAACACAAGTTAAAAGGCCATAGTGTTGGTTACTGCTACATTTCACTTCCTTTCATTTTGCCATCCTATTCCTACTTGGCTCAGACATTAGCAAGCTTGGCTATGCCTGAGGTTAAAAACAGTGTACAGCATCAAGCTTGGATAGCAGATACAGTCTTGAGATTAAACTGATCACAAGGTTTCTGGCTTTACAAGCAAACACCTAACACTCCTCAGAGCTAGTATCAGGTTGCCCAAAGTCAAACACGCTGCTCTTAGGCTGCAGAGCTATTCTCTGGTGGGTGCACAGATCTACACAAATTCACTCCTCATGCAGCTTGCACATGCTACAAGCTCAGGCGTGGAGTGCAGAGATACTCATCATGGGAGGGCACAAACACAGGCTCAATCAGGTTTTCTCTCTTCCACCCAAATCAATTATTTGTTAGTCTCAGGAACTGACATTACAACATTTGCCTGGACTGCTTTGGGCTCACAGGCTGGCTTTGCTCACACATTTGCTTATGCCTCTATTCTGGGATAAAATACACCAAGAAAGGCCTTTGATAATATTTTGATGTTTATGGGAAATATTTTTTTTGTTGCGATACACTATAAGAGATTAGCTTTGCTTGTGTTTGCATGTAAGCTTAGGGCCTAATTTACTGTTAACATTAGCATTGAAAACATCAAAAATTGATCACCAATTTTATTTAGAATGAGGAACGATTTTTGGATTCTTCAAAAGCATATAACAGGCATCATTAGAAGCAGTATTAATCCGGACGCTGTCTGACTTAGACTGAAATTAAATACCAGCAATAGAATTTAAAATGAATATTGGAAAATCATAAATATTCGTGGCATAAAGAACGATGCTAAAGTCATTGATGTATGCTCTGTGGTAAACATTGATAGCATACACATTATTTATGCCAGAGTAAATAATAACACTGACATTAAGTGTTTCTACGCCTCAGAACGTAGACAGTGAATGCCTACAGCTAACACATCTACCATTAGGGCACCTCAGAAAGCATTAGGGATAATATATACAGTGGTGGCCGCCACAAATAAACAGTGGTGGGGAGGGTGGAGGGGGCGCAGGGGGAGCTCCGGGAATTTTATAATAATAACTAAAATAAGAGAGGTACATGAAGCTGCCGGCCGCCTCCCACACTGCATCGCGCCTTGGCGTTTTTTCTGGTCCCAGCAGCCCCTGGGATAGCATCGCAGACTCCCTGTCCAATCCCCGCTCTGCTCTCATTCTATGAGAGCAGCGCGAGATTGGCCTGAGCAGGCTGATTTGACGATCCGTTCAGGACAGAGAGTCTGTGCTGTTTCTCCAACCTGGCTGTGTAATGCAGCCGAGTTGGAGAAACCTAAGTGCGCATGTGTTTTTGGCCGGCCTAAGATGGCCGGCCAAACACATATGCACACTTATAGGTGCACCAACCACTCCTCCCATGGCCCCAGCCCCGCCCCTCCCTACAGAACTGGCTCAGAGCCAGCAGCTGAAAAATAAAATAATTATACTATATCATTTTATTATTCAGGTGCTGGCTCTGAGCCAGTTGTCGCTGCTCCTCCACCATTGCAGAGGGGCCACCCCTGAATATATATCATAAGTGGAGAAGTCATCCTCATGGAGTGCTGTGTGACAAGCCATCTCATCCAGCCTCACATGCAGCAAGGCGAGACCTCTCATGGAAGAACTTCAGGCTGTTTTTCTCATGATGCTTATCTCCCCACTGTCATAGGAGTTAACTTGCAGTAATCGAAACACAAGTACATTCTATTAAGAAGTGAAGAGGGAGACTTTTTGAGGGAATTAATATAGATCCCATATCTTTAGAATCTCAAGCACGAGGCTGATCTTTGGAGAAGAAAAATAGTGGTACCTATGCCTTTGCAAACCCAAATGCATCACTTATGAGTTAAAGAAGTGGCAGGTTTTCAAACACAGGATTTAGCAGTCCAACGAAGGGCAGTGAATTGGCACAGGATTCTTTTTAGAACAACAGGGGCATAGCTTCAGGGGGTGTTTGGGGTATAACACCCTCTAAATAAATGCATTTTTGGCTTTGTAGTCAGGTCTTTGGGCCCTGATTCGGGTTTACTATGTCCGTGTTGTTTTTTCTAGTCTTTTCTGATTTCTCTAAGAGGTTTTAACCTGTTGATTTTTGGATCATCAACGAGATATGTAAATAGTGTCTGGTTAACCAAAAAGTAGCGAATTTGTACCCATAGAAGTAGTCCTAATTTGAACAAATTTACTACTTTTTAGAATTTGCAAATGATGGTAGTGGTTGGCTTGGAAAGTTGCACACGTTTCAGATTTCCAGGCATAATACAGGCAATCAAACACTCAAAAGTTAATGGGACAAATGCTTGTAATTAGTCTAACCACTGGCAGTTGTCAGGATAGTTTTCATCCACTGCACCACTCTAGACAGAGGGCGTGATTTAGGTTTGGAAGATGGAGCAAAGGAAGACAGAGTGTAGGAAAGTGGAGTATTAAGTGATGTGGGGGTTAGACCTCACCATGTAATACTGTCATGATACTCCAAAGGTGGTTCTTGGATTCACACCAAGAAATCCTTAGCTTAGTCCTGATAGTGTGGCACAGAACAGTTAGGCTTTACTAGAGGAACATGTTTTAAGCATGTCAGAGTTCAACATGGACGATAAGTAATTGACACGACTTGGAGAGAAATCCAACACCAATTTATAAAAATAGAGTGTGTTTTTATCTTAATTTAAACACCAAAATGATTGGAATAGCATACATATAACCAGCGTTATTGATTTTTGAAGCAATATAAAAATTAGTGCAGAATAATACAGTGAAACTTTATCATTGCAGTCGATGGGAAAAACCACTTATCGTTCACTTGGAGGTCGTGTTGCATGGGCACCCTTGTAGGGTAAAGGTGATGCGGGTCCAAGAACCAAGCCATGACAGTCAGTTAAATTTTAGTAGGCCCCTGGAGCAGGGGTGCTGATTCGTCCTGGCTGTCCCTGGTGCTGAACAGGAGCTGCAGGAGTGCTGCTTTTACCTCTGAAACCGTGTTGTGGGGGAATAAGATACAAAAACACAACAACCAGAGTGGTTGATGACATAAGTCAAAGGTAGGATGGAGTTCCCTCTTGGGCCAGCGTTGAGTAAAAGGATCAGTTGATAGACTGGTGACCAACAAGCCTTGGCAGCAGTAAGCAGGAAGTAACTCCGGGCGTCCAATGGTCCAGGGGAACGTGGTAGCTGCCTGTAGCTTCGTGGAGGGCAGGACTATAGTTTCCACAATGCACTAGACCATCTGGATTTGGCAAACCCTAGGAGGGCCAGATGGTCAGTGATTCTTCGAATAAGGAGCGTTGTTTTACCTGCAGTTTGCAGGGGACTAGTGCCACAGGGTCAGGGAATCCGAGGGTGCTTCAGGCTTTCACAGGGATCCCGCTGTCTGGGGGACAAAGAGATAGCCTAGAATGAGTCTCCATCAGGCAGGTCCATGAGCATTGCTACTGGTGCGGGGTATCCCTCTTTTGCTTTTTGCAAGTCTTGTTGTCACAGGTACGGGTCCCTTCTTCTGTCCTCTTTGATGCAGGTTGTTCAGAACTAAGGTTCTGGTGTCAGGAGTGTCCCTTAAATCCAAAATTCAGGGGAATTAGGGCTGGGAAGCCAGTAGGCAATAGGCTGCTAGTCCCTGCAGCTAGTCTGTCCCTGAGGTGACCACATCCGTGGTTGTAGGTCACCTTTTCAGCCCAGAACCCTCTATTCTGCCTGTTCCAAAGATGGCAGAGATCCAATTTAGTGTATAGATGAGGCTGCTCACCCCTGGAGGTATAGCTTGCCTTCTGGGGGTGTACACCTCCTTGACTAACTAATTTCCTTCCTGTCCGGGTGCAAATGTGCCTGTAGCCGGGGAGATATGTTTTCCTCCTCTGGAAGTCAGCCGTGATGCATATCAAATGCAGTGTAGCCTTTGAAGCTCAGTGCCTTGATGTGCCACTTCACTAGCCTGCTTGAAAGGAGAGATGTGTGACCTCCCCTTCATGCCCAGGCCGTTGACTCCTGGGATTAATCACACTGCCAGGCAGGAGGTCACAATCCTGTCCTGGTGGCAGCAAACATGGGAAATGCAGGATGGTCAGCCAGAGCACAGAGAAGCTGGAGCAAGCAGGTAGGCAACCTCTAAGGTAGCCACCTGAGTGCATGCCACATCGCCCTCGACACAAGATTCATGTCATGGATGAGAAGGCATGTTGTTTGATACCAAGCACAACATATTTAAGTGGTTCTATATTGAAGCTTCCAGCCACATGTTTGCCTGGGTGCTAGCCTTTGTTATCCTGTGGACCGTCTATCACTTATAGTGTCTTTTAATAGTAAAGGGCACTTTAGGGTCATGTAAGCTTGTACTTATATGTCCACACCTTTGATATAATGCACCCTGCCTCCTGGGCTTTAGGAGACCTTCTTAAGGGGTGACTGGCTTATATCAGGGATAGTTCATTGACTTTGAAACACATCGGAAGGGCAAGGTTGAGTTCAAGCAGTTTGCACTGCTCCTGCAGTCTGCAATGGCAGGCCTGCTGTCAGTAGTTTCTATTGGTCACTCAGGGTGGCACAAACAGTGATTCAATCCCTGGGGGCCCCTTTACCACCAATGCCCTCTGTACCACTGGTACCATATACTAGGGACTTATAAGGGAGTAAAGTAATTCTCAATTGGGATTGCCAATTCACTCATAACAGCGAAGTACTGAGATCCCCGGGCTGCTCTAAATCAAGTTTTCCAAGACTCAATTAGGGGGTGAGTGGTTCCCCTTGGATTGGAATCTATTCCTTTTCCCTAACCGGTACTATTGGCTAGCTATAACTGGGTTGTGAATACCCTTAATATGGAATAACGACTACTACACCGCAATAATGATGCGGACTACCCAACCCCTGGGAGCTGTGATCAGGGCCATTAACCTACAGGCACCCATAGTAGGTTGCCTCCTGCACTTCCCTGTCCTGAGGAAGACCCGCAAGCTGAGGATAAAATATACCCCCACTCATTAATTCGGGTTGAAACGTTGACAATCGCCTCCCAGTGGGCCTGTACCTTATGCCACCATTATCCCACCCAAACGATCAGATGATACCTCTCACACTTCCTGAAAATGATCAAGATCAACTATATGAATAATTAATGAAGGGCAGGCCATAACTAACTGGTTTTGATGCTACTTGTAACCAGTTCCGATTGGAAAGCATTGCAATTATTCTTTACTGAACTATCTTCACTCTGCGAATTTCCCCCTCCCTTTCTTCACTTATATCTATTCTCACACATGAGCACTACTTCCTCACCCTCCTTTTGGAGCAACCTCTCTACAACTACTATAAAACGTGGTAAAAATGTCTACTTGCTGAATATGACTCTGTGAATAAAACAGATAGTTTCTTGAAGATTCAGTGGATGCTTTTTCTTGAAGGTGCACGTTTTTAAAGAAAACTCTGTATTTAGTACCTTGTGCTGATCTTTTGCATGCCAAAATTGTATTACAAATCGTAAATGTCTTTTGACTTAAGTGTGCAATAAATAAGTCTAGGACCACTTGTTCTCTATACTAAATTTTTAGATATCAGCTGGACCCACAGACATCTCTATACATTGGCAAGCACCGCCATCATGGTGCTTCCTGTCAATGTAGGTCAAACTTGATGGATGGCTCCATCAAACATGACCGCTGGCCATCAAACATTTCTAAAGTTATTAATGTTTCAAAAAACAAATTCCTAAAGCAGGAGTTTGTTTTGGAAAAAACAAATTAATGACCCCCACACCATTGTAGTGTTCTTCTATGGTGTGGGGGTAATTTGATTTACTCTCTGTCACTGCCAGGATATACCTGGCATTGACAGTAGGTAAAAAAAAAAAGCCATCTGATGATTCACTCTAAATAGGTCAGACGGTCAGATGGCTTACCTCTGACGGGGTGTACTGCGTCTGTCGGCTGGACAACGTTGTACACCGATGCAGAATACTTTACTCCATCTGTGTAAATCTTGTAGTCCAGCCTTCTCAACAGTGGGTGGTGGACCTTGAGTTTAGGACACAAGGTACTCTGTCGCCATTGCAACGGAGTACCTCACTGTCAAATGTTATACCAGCCCCAAAGGCCCACCTAGCGTAAATCACTACTGACGCTGCTCCTGACTCTGCTCATCATGGGAACAGTTCATACTGAACCCTGGTCATCTCACCCGTTCACTCTTTGGCCCACTGCATTTTTAGTTGGGAAATTTGAGTTTCACCCCCAAAATCTCACTGACTAAGCTACACCCCTGTAGAACAGCTCTAATGTTCTTGTCACCCCACTACAAGAGTTTGAAGGGTCTAGAGGGGAGCAGTTGAATGCCTGTGCAGCACTTGTAAGTCCACAAGTGTCATGCATGTGCAATGTGTATCATTGATACCGTCAAGGATCAAGAGCTTAGATTTAGAGTTTAGAGAACAGGTGACTTTATTGCAAATATAGCAGATATCCCATTTGCGATATTACAAGTGCAATTGGATATGATACACATGTAATACGGTGGACGGGATATCCATCATATTAGTGATGGAGTAACCTGTCCACCGAACTATAAGTCAGGCCCCAAGTGTTGTAATAGCATGGGAGACCCCCTCTAAAATGGATATTTAAATAAAGGGCAGCACTGATATTCACATACTCCCACTCAAGCGCTATCTCATAACTTCAACCTAACCTTCAATTGTGCCTCTGGTTCTGCATGCAGTTTAGACATAAAATGTGTGCCCTCAGAGCATTTCCCCATTAAAGAAGGGCCACCTCCCCTCTGTATACATGTCCCAGTGTCTCATATTATGTGATCACATAATGGGAAGGCAAAGTCCCTCATTTGCCTGGGGTGTGGTTCAGTAGATATGAGGAGACACCTTTGTTTGCTTCCCCATGCAATGTTGCAGAGATTTAGGAGCGAGACAAAGCAAACACAAAGAGATGATGGACAGAGCGCTGAAACTTTTCAGACACTCACCCCCAGTCACAGATCTGGGTTCAATCCATCATCATTCTATAGCTCACTTTTGCCAATCCCCAGTTCAGACCCAGCTATATGCAAATCAGTCTTGACCCTGTGCCTCATGGGAACAGTCCAGCCCGAACTGCCAAGCCAGGTCTTCCCTGGACCGTAATAGAAGAATCCTGGGACCGGTTTCAGGGTAACACCCTCATCATCCAGGCTAGCTTGAATCGAGTAGCAAAGTGAGTAAGGGACCTACGTCTGGGCATAACCTGACAACTTAGGGCAAACAAAGCAAACACAAGGAGATTTAGGAACAACAGGGCAAACAAAACATCAAAAGATGAGCTAACTGTGGCAAG
>CAWUFW010027086.1:0-29022 GCA_963921515.1 Calotriton arnoldi | reverse complement strand
ACAATGCTAATTCTTCTAGGTTTATGCATTTCGCTGCTGGTAGTGGCTCGTATACTGCATTATAGAGCACGATAGTTAAAATAAACATTTTGAACTATAACAGTGACTCTGACCATTCTTATTGTGGACAAGTACGAGGGGAAGCGAGCGAAAGGGTATGTCTTGCTACCACGATTCCTGAGAGAGTCTGGAGTGTTGTGTTCTGGGTTGTCTAATCATTTGTAGCTTCGTGATTTTGGAGAAGAACGAATGAGACACTATAGCTAGTCGGTTTTCGGATTTTGGGTACTAAGGTGATAGGTTGGTACACCCCTATACACCGAGGTCCTGTTTCCTGCGCATAGTTCTGTGCAGGTGCAGAATCCCCGCAACAGTATGCGAGTATCTTAGTCGTGTCAATTGTTTATAGATTTTGTCCCCTTGAATACTCGTTTTAGTACAGCAGGATTCCATAGCATGTTCAGATTCTTTTGTATACCTTGAAAGTGCCTCTTTCCATGTGGAAGCTGGGAACATATATAATCATAGGTGGCAAACAGTGAATACCAGGATTTCTTTCAAGTGGTTCTGAGATATAGACAAGAGTGAAGCTCAACTGTTCTATATCAGTCAGAACCCCGAGGTGAAAAACATCCCCATTATTTACTTTTTACGCAACTATAATTGTATGCTATGTAAAACAAAGAATACCTTGCCTCCTGTGACTCACCCCCACTAACCTGAAAAGTCGCCTACCCCCTTCCCATGCCTCCCCTCCCAAAACTGTGCCCTCTACTATCCATTGGGGCAGACAGATGGTCTGCAATGACAGGCTCTCAGAGAGTGCTGTGACACCAGCCTGGAATTATATTTTCAAAAGAAACAATTGATGGACGGAATGCTGGACAATGCAAACATTCACCCCCAGTCACAAGGATCTGGGTTAAATCCATCATTCTTTTGCTCACCACACCACCCCAGTTTGGACCCAGCCATATGCAAATCAGTCTTGACCCTGTTCCAGTGGGAAGCAGCCTCAGCCCGAACTGCCGAGCCAGGTCCTCCCTGAGGGCATCCTGGGACCAGTTTTCAGGGCATCACCTTTGCGGACCGGCTACAGTCCATCAACTGTTGTTTTTGCATTTGTCACCCCGAGTGGGACGGGTATGCCCAGACGTGGGTCCCGTGCTCTCCATGCCACTGGAATCAAGCTATCCTGGCTGAAGAGGGGTGAAACCCTGAAACCGGTCCTAGGATGCTTGTTTCCAGTCCAGGGAGGACCTGGCTTGGCAGTTCGGGCTGGACTGTTCCCATGAGGCACAGGGTCAAGACTGATTTGCATATGGCTGGGTTCAAACTGGAATGGCATGGTGAGCAAAAAACGATGGATTTAGGCCCAGATCTCTGTACTGGGGTGAATGTATGACATTGTTCTGCATTCTGTCCATCAACTGTTGTTTTTGCATTTGTCACCCCGAGTGGGACGGGTATGCCCAGACGTGGGTCCCGTGCTCTCCATGCCACTGGAATCAAGCTATCCTGGCTGAAGAGGGGTGAAACCCCGAAACCGGTCCTAGGATGCTTGTTTCCAGTCCAGGGAGGACCTGGCTTGGCAGTTCGGGCTGGACTGTTCCCATGAGGCACAGGGTCAAGACTGATTTGCATATGGCTGGGTTCAAACTGGAATGGCATGGTGAGCAAAAAACGATGGATTTAGGCCCAGATCTCTGTACTGGGGTGAATGTATGACATTGTTCTGCATTCTGTCCATCAACTGTTGTTTTTGCATTTGTCACCCCGAGTGGGACGGGTATGCCCAGACGTGGGTCCCGTGCTCTCCATGCCACTGG
This sequence comes from Calotriton arnoldi, assembly GCA_963921515.1. NCBI lineage: Eukaryota > Metazoa > Chordata > Amphibia > Caudata > Salamandridae > Calotriton > Calotriton arnoldi. Next base: position 27,193 of record CAWUFW010027086.1, on the reverse strand, counting down.
AATCAAGCTATCCTGGCTGAAGAGGGGTGAAACCCCGAAACCGGTCCTAGGATGCTTGTTTCCAGTCCAGGGAGGACCTGGCTTGGCAGTTCGGGCTGGACTGTTCCCATGAGGCACAGGGTCAAGACTGATTTGCATATGGCTGGGTTCAAACTGGAATGGCATGGTGAGCAAAAAACGATGGATTTAGGCCCAGATCTCTGTACTGGGGTGAATGTATGACATTGTTCTGCATTCTGTCCATCAACTGTTGTTTTTGCATTTGTCACCCCGAGTGGGACGGGTATGCCCAGACGTGGGTCCCGTGCTCTCCATGCCACTGGAATCAAGCTATCCTGGCTGAAGAGGGGTGAAACCCCGAAACCGGTCCTAGGATGCTTGTTTCCAGTCCAGGGAGGACCTGGCTTGGCAGTTCGGGCTGGACTGTTCCCATGAGGCACAGGGTCAAGACTGATTTGCATATGGCTGGGTTCAAACTGGAATGGCATGGTGAGCAAAAAACGATGGATTTAGGCCCAGATCTCTGTACTGGGGTGAATGTATGACATTGTTCTGCATTCTGTCCATCAACTGTTGTTTTTGCATTTGTCACCCCGAGTGGGACGGGTATGCCCAGACGTGGGTCCCGTGCTCTCCATGCCACTGGAATCAAGCTATCCTGGCTGAAGAGGGTGAAACCCCGAAACCGGTCCTAGGATGCTTGTTTCCAGTCCAGGGAGGACCTGGCTTGGCAGTTCGGGCTGGACTGTTCCCATGAGGCACAGGGTCAAGACTTATTTGCATATGGCTGGGTTCAAACTGGAATGGCATGGTGAGCAAAAAAACGATGGATTTAGACCCAGATCTCTGTACTGGGGTGAATGTATGACATTGTTCTGCATTCTGTCCATCAACTGTTGTTTTTGCATTGGAATTATATTTTGACGCAGCAACTGTGAGAAACAAGTTTTATTTCCCACTGTTGCTGCATTATAACAGTGTATAACCAGATGTAGAATCTGGTATTCACAAAAAGGTGCACAGAGGAAGCCATACATAGCAATTCACTTTATTGCTTGACCAGGGTATTTTCTTTGGGCAGATTTTGGATAGTTGGTGATAAGCCTTGCAAAGTTATATTTGGTAGAACTGGTTAGTGATTAGACCTGTTTACCTACTCACTGCAGTTGACAGTACGGGATTACATGATGTGCAGACTTCTGTATCATATTGATTTATTGAGTGATCGATTGGTTATTCAGGCCATTTTAGCATTGCTTAAACCTATACCCCATACTACATCTGAAAACTTCTTTCTTTAAAAGTGATACTAAAAAAGACAAATATACATATGGTCAGAGAGGCTTTTGGAAGAACAACTAAGCACACATCTATGGCCAGACCATTTTATTCAGAAAAGCTATACCTACTGCCTTGATTGTTCTTGTATATCTGCAACTATATGAAATAGACATTGGAGATGCCCTAACTACAGCTAATGCACCACCATAGTTTGTGGTGGGAACCAGCAAAGAAGGCATATATGTCCCGTTAACGTAAGATATCATAATATCAGACTGTGGATAATGAATCGTTTCTTACCTGACTTCAATCGTTTGTCTCATGATCAATGGCTTGGGGTAAAAAGGGGCATTGCATTTTGCTTTAACAGTAGTGATCAGAAGATAGTCCAGACGGCAGATGGCTAGGTTGTTTTCAGTGCCATATGTATCCCAAACATTTTTGTTTTGAAATCGTGCAAATTGTTTTAACCACTGACTTTTTCCTTTCATCCAATGACCTTTAGTAACATGTGCATGCACTATGGTAAGTGCTTGAATCCATCAACTCATGATAAACCTGAGGGTAATTCTGTATTGGCAGGTGTATAACAAAAAGCAAGTTGTCAGTTGTACAAGTGTTATGTAATTTAATGCATTTTCTTCCCAACTTTCCTGTGCCTGACCATGGGGGTTGCTTGTAACTTTCTTTAACGCTGACTTAGGCGTTGGTGAGCTATAGTACTTAGCCTGCTTTGTTTTCTTTTTGGGTCTCTTTTTCCATTGTTCTTCATGAGTTAACATGTGGCCTTCATCTTTTGAACCATGGGTTAGCCTTACACCTATCTCATCTCGCTGGGAATTGTCCTCTTTAGTACATTCACTAGCATGTATGTATGTTAGTTGTGCTGTTGTTTTCTTTTAGACTTCTCACCTGTGGCACATTTTATGTTTACTAGTACAATCTCACGCATTTTCCATTCAACAAACTCTTTAATTAGTTACAAAACATCGCCTAATCTTCGATGTAACCTATCATTTAAAACATTGTTTTTACAATCCTGAACCAGGTTCCACTGTTGCATTAGTTGCATGTTGTATTAGTATGTTCGGTTGTTCTTCACCTAACATTATTCCTCTCCAAAGTGGTACGGTTGTGACCTATTTGTCAAGCAAATTAACAAAGTGGAGACAGTAATTCATGTTTTGCCTCAGATTTTTATTTTCCGCATTGTTTTTTTTCTTATTTTCAGATAAAATGTATTGAAATATTTTTGAAAATGGAGAAGACTCTTTTAAGGTGGATTCTTTCAAAAGGTCATTTGTATTGTCCGCATAACATGTGTCTTCTAACTCATCACTGCAAAGTTTATTACTCTTTTGTTTGTTGATTGGTGCTCTCATTTCTCTCATGTATTCCAAATATGTATTTATCTCAGTTTTCACTGTTAGAACATAGAGTACTCTGCTAAGGTGTACTTTAATCTCAGTCAATTTACCTGCATTTTGCAAAAGGGCAAAGGAATACGTAAACAACTCTTTGGCTTCTTGTATGTCTTCCGCTTTGCTCACCTTATTGGCCATGAGTCTAATCATATGAGCTGCACAGATATGGACCACAGTCAACACATTCTTCTCTCGGCCAATGCACATGTTCAAACAGTGTTTTAGGTACTGAACAAGGAAATCGGATTAAAAGCCTGCATGGATTATTTCTCACCTGAAGTCTACCTCAACTTTTTGAGGGCCGAGTCTACGGTTGGACAGCTTGATGAAATCACGACATACACAATGCAAAATGGTTGGTGTCCTTAGATTAGACGATAACAATTCTGCAACTTGGACTGTATGATTACGAGGTGTCTTTTTTTTAAGACAAAAAGCATACGCAAGACTTTGTGGGGGGTCTCTTTGGGGCTTGCAATGACTGACCCTGTTGCATCAAGATACAGATAACAATTACCAAACACCTGGAGGTCCTTCAGCATGTGTAGCTGAACATCATTGTGCACATGAATAACAAGAGGGCTCATGCAAATATATTGAATGAAAGCATGAGCAGTCACAATTGCATTATGTTCTTTCTGATCTTGTCTTTGTTGTAGTTCAAGCAGGTCTAAAAAGACATTTTAATTCATTCGGTTGCTAAGATTCTTTTCACAGGAAAGTTTGAGTAGGACTGTAGTTGTTTTGCTGATATTCAGGTTACCAGCTATAAGTTGTTCTGGATCTGCATTAGCTATGGATTTTATATACAGATGACAGGGTTGTGTCTGTCCTGACCAGGATTTCAGTTTCTAGACCACAAGTATGCCTCTGATAAAATATATGTTGAATGGTATGATTGATTGCACCAGTCATTTCCACTTGAATAATGACATTGTTACTCTTTCTGGGTTTCTTGGCAATTGTGAAATCATATTTGGTGCAGCCATTAAATGTACAATATCCTTTCCCACACCAATAAACAGATACTTGTTTTCATGACCCTTTGCACGTGACTCTATTGTACTAGAAAGATTTAACACAAAATGTATTAATTAACCTTTCTGCAAATTTAGTCCGACCAACCATTCGTTAACAGACAATACCCCTGCCTGTTCTCTGGTTTTATCAATTTATATTCTTCTGTGGTCAATTTTATTTTAAATTTTGTTGGTAGATAGTCTTACTGTTTTGTACTAGCCAAAGATGTATCTGTTAGCATCATTTTATTTAATGTTATAGGTGTAAAATGTTTGTTTTTCTTCAATCTATTGCTGTCTCAGTAAAGCCCACTATTTTTTTTATTACTGTTGCATATTCTTTTTAGTATTTAGAAGCCATAACAATCTTTAGCACAGTTGGCTGAGGGACATCTTTATCATTCCCACTTTCAATTGGCAAAATTTGACTTAATTCTTTGGAACTCGTACAAGACTTAAGTTGTGATGTGAATAAACTTTTAGGAGATGCAAATGAAACATCAAAGTCTGTGAATTGTTTTTTTCTGGCACTGTTCTTTTTTGCTTTACATTTAGGGCAAACCATGGTGAAATAGATGCTATATCCATAATGCTTTTATAGCCAATACAAGTTGGATGAATTGTTCCAGATAGAAGCACTTCCCTAAATATCAGGCGATTACACCACATAATATCCTCGACGTCTCCAGACAATGCTATGGCGGGCTGCATATCGTTGGACCTGAGACAGGCATTTGATACCCTTCATTGGGATTATATGTTATGCCCTCTCTCTCTATTTGGCATCCTCCAGGGCTATATCCAATGGGTCCGGCTCTTGTACTCGGACCCGACGGCACGAGCCCGGACTGGGGCACATATTTCTCGGCCATACTCGGTGGCCAGAGGCACAAGGCAAGGATGCCCTCTGTCTCCCCTGCTTTTTGTATTAGCACTGGCGCCGCTGGCTATTAAGGTGCGAACGGCAGCGAGGGAGAGGGGCATCAGATTAGGGATCACCACTCATATCCTCTCAGCTTATGCTGACAACATTATTCTGTATATTAATGATCTTCGAGGGCCCAACGACCCTCTGCCTGGGATATTCCGACAATTCCAAATATTGTCTGGCCTAGCTATTAATGAAACCAAATCTACTGCCTATTATTTTCATGACTCCAATTCTATGGACCCGGTTGAATTTGGACACTGGTCATTCCCTGTGGCACCTGTCACATTAAAATTTTTGGGTATTCAGATTTACAGGAAACCCCAAGACCTATTGGGCGGTAATTTGAATCGAGCAATTAAAACGCTTAGATCACAAATCTCCTTCTGGACTTCGCTGGCAATCTCCGTGGCAGGTAGAGTGGCCATATCTAAAATGGCCATGCTCCCCAGACTGCTCTACTTTTTCACTAATATACCAGTAATAATCCCGATATATATATTCAAAACAATTAATACACTACTTATTGAACTGATATGGGGAAAGGGACGAAGGAGAGTGGGGCTCCCTAGACTACAGCTTAGAACTGACCGGGGAGGCTTGGGTGTCCCGGATTTCCAGGCATATTGCTATGCCAGTCAACTGCAATGGCTGTCCTATTGGACTGCCGGACGCCATTTGCAAGAAATAGGCATGACACAGACAGCGTGGGAAAAGGGAGCGCTGCATACGTTATTACTCCCCAATAGTAGGCTTCCTCGATCAGCACCCCCATTGTTAAAGGTGGCTATGACGTACTGGAAAAAGGCTATCCGCTACACGAAAGGGCTAAACCCGTATGCCCCTAATATCCCTCTGATGGGGATCCCCACACCGACCGGTGTAATTTCCTCTAGGCAACTGACTCAATGGACTGAGGAAGGAGTAACCACAGTAGGTATGCTGTATGCCGGTAACACACTTCTAGATCATAATGCATTTGTAAGAGAGCAGGGAGTTCCTAACTCGCTTTATATACTACATGCTAAAATAAGCAGATATATGAGAAGCACCTGGGCACCAGATGGCACGGAGCCCCAAACACATGCACTAATACACATGACGTATCTCATGGGGAACCGGAGACATTTAACTAGATGGCTCTTTAGCAGCATCCGAATACATGCAAAAATCTCACTCCAAGAGCTCAGGGATAAATGGGCAGCCGATCTAGGTCACGATATGACAGACAAAGAATGGGAGAAAATACTAGAATACCCCAAAAAAGTGTCACATAATCCTAAATTTAAGTTAATTCAGTTTATGCTGGTACACAGAGCCTACCTGACCCCACACAGATTGAGTAAAATGTTCCCGGGTGTGGTAGACGCCTGTCTTAGATGTCATACACAGCCGGCAGGGCTGCTCCATATGATCTGGACATGCGCAAAATTGGCATCCTTCTGGGAGATGGTTTATGAACTCCTCCAGGAGGTAACACCAGGAATTGGGAAAAATGAAGTGGAATTTGGTATATTGGGGCTTTGTAAAAAACGCAAATCACAGGGAACGCAACACAGGTTTGCCAATTTAATGCTTATTTTGGCAAAACGATCCATCACAATGAGATGGAAATCCCCGCAACCTCCGTCAGTACTAACATGGCATAATGAAGTGGTGCGTTGGGGGAGGGCCGAAAGTATGGCGTTACGTAGAGAGGAAAACAGAGGCCGTAGGAAAGATCCGATAGCCATGGAATGGGATATGATGATGGAACAATTTGTGTCTGCTGAAACTTCGCTGCACTGAATAATATAGGGTGCCCATTCTAAATAATAATAGATGCGAAGTCATAATGACTGAACGACAGACCCCATTAGGACCCCATACGTATATATTGTGTAGAAATACCAAACTTGACCTAAACGTTTGTTCTGTTTTAAGTCTCGCTGGATATGTATACGTAATGATTTAACTTCAATGAGTCTCTAGGCGCGTGGGTCTTTCTAGCTAAATAATGCCTGGGAGAGGGAGGGATTGGTGTTTTGTTTAGTACGTTTATTCAGTATACGGTACTAATAATGTCAATTGCTACTCAAATATTTTTGGCAATGTAATATTGTAATCTTAGGACACTATATATATTTTGGTCCCGGACCATGACCCTAATATGTAATAACTGTGCTATACCTTGTTTTGAAAATAATAAAATGTTTTGGTTTTTTTTGTCCTCATCTCACCAATAAGCGTCTGCAGAAGAGGCCGTCATACCGTACTGTGCGCCCTACAGCCACTGCCTTCGCTTAGGTCAAACCAGACCAGCCCCGTTGATGTTGGCTTGGTGTAATCATAGGACCGGGGGGGGGGGGCCAGGAGGGATTATACCAGTCTCAAGTTCCGGCCCCAAGACACTAAAGCCTGCCAGATGTTCACTTTGCTTTCCCTGCCTCCTCCCTGGTCCAGACGGGCCATAGCAAACGCAGCTTTAAGCCAATCCTCACACCTCGGAGGGCATGGCTCTTTCCACTTCATGCATATCTCTCTCCGGGCTAATAGTATCAGGTATAGCAACAAACCCCTCTGTAGCTGCGGTAAGTTTTTCCCAGGCGCACTATCATCTCCAAAAATTACCAGAGAGATATTCATCACGATGTTGGATTTAAATATGCCACATAGAGCATCCCCCACTTCCCTCCAATAGGCTCTAAGATCAGGGCACTCATAGAAGATGTGTATATCGTTGGCATTCAAAAGGTTACATCTTGGGCACTTGGGGGAAGATAAAGGGGCGAACTTGGCAATTTTGGCAGGTGTGTAATAGAGTCTATTAACCACATAGAAGTGGTTCTTCTTTAAGCTGGCCAGTTTGACATGTTTATAGAGGAGTTTCAAATAGGGTTCATAAAGATCAGCTACAATCAACTCAAGGGGGGACTGGTTCCAAACTGCATGTTGCGGAGGAAGTTCTATATCGTCAGCTTCCATGAGCTTCCCATACCAGATGGAAACTTCTTTCTTTTTACGATGGGCAGTCTGCAGGAGCTGCTCTGTTTCCCACTCTCCTCTTATGTCCCCCTTTTCCGCTTTGAACCAAGAGGCCAGCTGCAAGTATTTAAACCTGGAAAAACCACATCCAACCCTAGCCCTTAGTGTCTCCCAAGGCTGGACCCCCTCTTCTGAGATAAGCTCTGACCAGATGGTAATGCCCGCCATTTTTAATGGGATTGCGAGACTATCCTTCAGACAGATCGGGGTCCCCGGTGAATCCCATATGGGTGCAAAATCTGAATAGTACCCAATCCCCCATCTACATCTCACCCTAAACCAAATATCCAGGGCGGCCCTAAGTACCTTCAGGCGCACCCGTTTAAAAAACCTTGGTGCCCCAAACTTATACAAAAAGCCCTCCTCTCCACAGCCGCCCTCTGTCATAACCATTTCGCCCAATAGCCTCCCCCAAGTAACATCCTGATATTTTTGAACTGGAAAGCAATAGAATACCACCTAATATCCGGGAGGGCCAACCCCCCTCTGATGAGCCTACATCTCAGCTTTTTCCAGGACAGTCTGGCTCCCTTGTTGGCCCAAATAAAGCTTCCAATCTTACTTTGGATTTTGCCAATGTCCTTACTAGGAAAAGCTAGAGGGATCGTATTGAATAGGTATGTCAGTTTAGGCAGGATGACCATCTTCACCAGGTTCACCCTACCGAAGATTGTCAATGGGAGATTCCTCCACCTGGCAAATAGACGGTCTATCTCTTTACTTGTCCTGGTTAAGTTGATCTGGGGGATTTTATCCAGGTTCTTAACAATAACGATGCCCAAGTATTTTAACTCTTTACTTACGTGACCTTCCCACCCGTCAATATTCCAGCACATTACCTCGGTTTTGGAGGCGTTGGCTAAATAACCTGATAAGGAGCCAAATTCATCCAGCAGTGCTTCAACCCTTGGTATGGCCTCCCCCGGATTGTTTGTGTATAACAGCAGATCGTCTGCATAGAGGGCCAGCTTACTACTCTATTGCAGAGATTTAAAAGGGGAAATTGAGTCATCTAATCTTATTGCTTGTGCCAATGGCTCGATGTAGATATCAAACAGCAGGGGTGAAATAGGACAACCCTGTCTTGTTCCTCTTTGGATGTTAAAACTAGCTGTCACCAAGCCATTTAACAAGATCTTTGCGGAAGCTCCCTGATAGCAGTTTATCATGGTCTGTATAAAAATTGGTCCGAAACCCATCAACCTGAGGACTTCCCATAAATACACCCATCACACCCTGTCAAATGCCTTGGCCGCATCAAGAGCGACTACGGCGAAGGGATCCGATCTTGCCATAGCCAAATCGATGTTACCTATTAGCTGTTGCGTCTGCTCCTGGATATATCTTTTGATCAGCGTTAATCAGGCTGGGAACCAACTTGGCCAGTCTCCCTGCCAGAATACCCATAAAGATCTTATAGTCGGCATTCAGCAGGGAGATTGGTCGGTAGGAATCCACCTTCAGGGGGCCCTTCCCAGGTTTCAAGATAAGGACAATCGTAGCTTCTTTCCAAGTCCTAGGGACCCGACCTGTTGAACTGTATACTGAATTAAATAGCTCACACAGTATTGGAACCAACTCATCTGAAAGAAGCTTATAAACCTTGCTTGGGAGCGCGTCTGTACCCGCAGCCTTATTATTTTTACATTTATTAATTTGATCTTTAATCTCTCCCTCTGTAATTGGGGCATCTAGAAATTCACGGCTGTCGACCATCAATGTTGACAAGGATTTTCCTTTCAACCAGACTTGTAAGGGTCCAGGACTAGGGACCGTTTCCTCTTTATAAAGCTCGGAGAATAGGGAAAGAAAACAAGCCTGCATATCCTCTATACTGCTTGACTTCTTCCCATCTTCATTTATGATTAGTTCATTGATATTATTCTTGGAACAATCCACTTTTGCTTTCCATGCTAGCAAAGCACCTGCCTTCTCACCATACTCGAAGTTCTGCATGTTTTTACTCAACCATTGAGCTCTGCACTTTTGATCCAATCTTCCCCTATATTCCTGCCTGGCACTTTCCAGATCCCTCAAAACTTGTGCCAGCCTACCAGGGCTCCCTTGATTGAGCAGATCTCTCTCCTGCTCTAACTGTAGGATTTTCCCCTCGATGGTCTGTAACTCCCGAGCCTCTGCCCTATTCCTAGAGCAGATTTGACTATGTAGCATGCCCCTCAGGTAAGCCTTAAAGGCATCCCACACAAAATCCATGGTGGTCGAGCCGATGTTCATGGCAAAATAATCCAGAGTAGCTGCCTTTACGACCCTCATAATCTCAGGATCAGCCAGCAGGGATCTTTTGAGCGTCCATCTGGGTTGTAGATGATGGCTTTTTCGAGAAAAAAGGAACGACACAGGGGCATGGTCAGATAAATGACTGGGCAGAACCGTTATATATGTCATGTTATCTATACTGGACCTGTCAATTAAGACATAGTCTATTCTTGAAGAGTGACTATGCTTCTTGCTATAGAATGTAAACCCCTGTGCGTCACCCATTTTTGCCCTCCAGACGTCAACGAGCCCCAGATTATGCAGCATTGTCATTGTCGCACGTTTGCAGTGCAAAACACGCACAGCTCTGCGTTGGTAAATAACCTTGTACGTAAAAAATATAAAACAACACTGGACATATCAAATGGTTTCTACAGTCATAATTTGGCTCCTGAGAGCCGTGACTTGACAGCATTTACCGCCGTCAGAAATCAAAAAAATGTACGCGTTTGTCTATGGGGTATAAAAACAGCCCGGGGCATTTGCTGCACGTGTTGTGTCTTTATTGCACGACATAGATCCCGATGCATTCTCGTACGTTGATGATATTTATCTGACGGACGATGAACTAATGCCGCATCTTGTCCGAGTCGACCGCATCATTTTATCCTTTGCCGACTATGGATACCAATTAAATTTTGCAAAATCACACATTGCTCATTTGGCGGTGCTCATTTTGGGTTATGAGCTCAATAATGAGGGTCGGGGGTTAGCCCCCCACTTTCTGGAGAAATGTGCACAATTGCAACCTCCTTCTACGCTGAAGAAACTTCAGTCTTTGCTGGGATTTTTGAATTTCGGGAGGACGTACTTTCCCGATTATGCCCGGCGTATCAAACCGCTTTATGCGTTGATACAACCAACATATTCTTCTGCCAGCTGGCTTCCGGAACATACCACTATCCTACAATCTTTGCAATCTGATATGCTTGCAACTAACTACTTGTTGACGCGTGATAACACCACGAACCTGGTGATACGTATTGTGCCGGGGAAGGTGGGTTTCACCTACTTAACGTTCAATGAGGGGGACACAGTTCCTATGGCATACAAATCACATTTATACACTGTGGCTGAAATACGTTTTTCGAATGTTGAAAAGATTTTGACGGCGGTCCAAATGGCGATTCAAAAAGAACGCTCACTGGCGCAAGGTAAACGCATTCTTATGGTCACGCCTTTCCCTGCTTTGGAAGCAGTGACTAAGGCAAGTGTACCTAACTCTAAGGCACTACATCCCCGTTGGATACAATGGGCTACTTCTTTGACATCATCTGATGTCACGTTTATCTTTGACCCTGCACTTCAGACACAGGAGTTTTTACAGTATGAACACGTTCATCCTCCTCCGCTGTCGTTGCTTCCTTTACATGAGTACAAATGTATCATTTATACCGATGGCTCGGCTCAACCGGCCACCGGTTCCAAAAATGCTTATTCAGCGGCTTGCGCTATTGTGGCTGGTTCGATTGTCAATGGAGAATTCAAGTCTTCCTTAGTGCATACTCAGGCACTTGGGGACTGTACAGCACAATTGGCGGAGCTGCGTGCTCTCGTTCTTGCCCTTGAGTTTGCCGATCCTAATGTGAATACTCATTGTATGCGATTCTTACTACTGCGTTCAATCTTTTAATGACAACTTATTCTTTTGGTCTCAGAATGACTATCGAGACTCTAAAGGCAGCGCAATCAAGCATAAAACGCTTTGGGTTTGAGTGGCAGACCTTAAACAGCATCTGCCCCTCACACATGTTATCCATACTCTTGGCCATCAGCGTGTGGGAGCACATGCTCTTGGTAATTCTTTGCCTGACGAAGCGGCCAAATCTGCAGTAGCCACGTGTTCCGTAGCAGCGGTTCCAAGGTCCATGACTAAAATAGATAATGATATTCTGGCAGCGGTAGCTGCTACGAAGGAGGGAACGGCTTATCCGCAGGGTTTCCCTTCGAAATACTCTTATCATATATCTCCTGAACAAGTTCCTTACGCTTCTATTCCATCTTCTGGGGATTGGCTGATTCCCAACATGGACCACAGACTTACTTTGATCAAAGCCGTGCACGAGGGCATGGCTTCTGCACATGCCGGGGTGTCTGCGACAGTCTCAATTTTACAGCAACGTTATTGGTGGCATGGTTTATATAAACAAACCCATAATTATGTGCTTTCTTGTGACATTTGTCAACAAATCAAACCATCTACGGTGTCACGCCCACCACTAGCACACCTATGTATTTCTAATCAACCATTTGGCTGTGTATATCTTGATCACTGTGGTCCATTCTCTTCTGATACTGCATATAAATACATTTTAGTTGCAGTTGATTCGTGCACTAGATTCCTTTGGGTTTGGCCACAACGCAGTGCTGACTCTCTAAATGTCATCAGGGATTTGCGTGTCTTTGTCGGGATGTTTGCCTGTGGCACCTTCCATTCAGACCAAGGTCCAGCGTTCGCCTCTAAGGCGTACAAGGATGCGATGAAGTCGATGGGGGTGCTGGTGCAGTTTTCATCTCCATACAGGCCTGAGGGCAATTCTATTGTGGAGCGAATGAACCGCGACTTACAGCAATCTTTCACAGCTAGAGTCTTAGGTACTGGCAGGAACTGGCTGGCCCATTTGTATGGGGTTCAACGTGCACTTAGTAATCTCCCTAGAAGATCTCTGGGTGGGCGGACCCCCTACAAACTGCTCATTGACATTGATGGTCTAGATGTTGTGGCGGCAGCCGCAACTTTTGACGTAGATAATCATTCTACTATGTTACAGGACCTACAAAAGACCCGTGACAGCTACGCAACTGAACATTTACCCTCTTTCAATGACACATCGATGCTGATTCCGGTTACCGGCTGGCTTCCTAAGATTGGAGATCTGGTACGAGAAAAACTGGAGAACAAGAAAGAATTTGGTCCCTCTTATCGTGCACCGGTCCCGGTTCTTGGATTGAAGGGTACTCGTACAGTGATACTACCACCTTTACCTGGTCGCAAAGACAACAGATATATTTCAGTGGACAATGTCAAGTTACACCGTCTGGCCGATTCTGAATAGTGTGACTCCTGCTGTTTCCTGCAACGCTATCACAATGAATCCGGTGCATTCCTCCACTTCAACTCATCCTCATGTTACAGAGGGTGACATGGAAACTAATATTGACCTTTCATCTGTCCCCACACCTCCCTGTTCACCTGCAGACGTTGAGTACACTTATCCTGCGGAAGAGTGCTCGAGTGAAGTGCCGGACAGACCATCTCGACATCAAACTGATACCGCCCGACCGCCTTTGATGGGTATGGGTGCAAGCGGTTACTATGGGGACTGTCCGAGCTTCTCCTGTGACTCTTCCTCCTCGTCTTCTACATTGGCCCTTCCACCGACAAAATTAAGTATTTTCAGTTCATGGTTCAAAAAAACTTACATGGTCGCACCCTGGACATACATCTGGGTGGTGCTTATCCTGATTTTCCTCTTCATGTCAATCGGATTTGTGACTGTCTTTTTCTTGCTCATCAATGGTCATTATTTGCCAGAACGCTCTGCAGTGAAGTTGGTCAATGGAATTCTGGCCCCTCATACATCGACCCATATCATGAAACGAGATCAAGCCCTTGTGAACATTTCGGCTTTCCCAGTTGCAGATGGCATCGTTTGGGATAAAGTAGCATTTGAAATCCATGGTCCGACGGAGGTCCTCAACGTGCCATACGTGTTTCGAGTCTCTTTAGGAGACGTGGTGACACAGGACATACATTCGGATGATTGGGATGTACAAGCAGTACATTCATTGTTTTCAGATTTAAAGTATTATGCTGCTTTTGATGCTGAAGATTTATATTTAAATTCGGCCAATTATGCAGATTTCTTCTGTTACCAACATTATGGGCATCATTACTTGCACAAGGCAAACACGTTAAGACCTGTTTTTAATTACACACAATGGGAACATTGTCCAACCCCTTTACAGGGAACATCTAAGAAGCTTAGGGATAAGTTCACCTATTTTACGGATTATGACATTTCCAATCCTGAATCCTATTTTTTTAAATTACATTTGCCATCGCAATCTAAATTTATTCTCACCCATTCTAAATTGGTCTATTCCAATTCCTTTAGAGATGAACTGGCCACACAGGGTTATGATCACTGGAGTGCTACCATTGATCTAAAAACAATATGGGGCACTAAGGATTGGCAGGTTCAGGGAACTGAGGCCTTACATCTTGCCTGCCTGATACCTACACAAATGTTATTTTTAAATGATACGGTATATCAAACTACTTGCCTTGGCCTGGCAACTGCTAAAAATTTAAATAATCCTTCCTTTCCATCTTTGGCTGAATATGATAATTGGCGCTCGCACACAAATTATTCAATTGAAGTTTTACAAGCTCTTTTTCGTAACGGCACTTTCAATGCTTCTAGTGTTGACCCTAAGGGTTGGCTGCTGTGGCAAACCAGTTCAAATTCATGCCAACTGCGTTTTTATAATATAACGCCAGGTTTTACACAAGCTAGACCAGATCCACGTTTTCCGCAATCACATTCAGTCACAACATATTCGGTGGGGAAATTGTCCCAACAATGGTTGGAACACTCACCATTGTTCTCCATTAAAAAACACTTGTCTCAATTGTCGAGTGATATCAATTTGGCTGATTTTCTTCTAGGTACTAGGACCCCCAGAAAGAAAAGATTTTTTTATGCTGCGTACAACGAAATATGGAAGTTATCACAGATGGAGGCAGCATTTCGTCTGCGACAAATTGATAAAGCAAATTTAGAAAAAGTGCTTGCAGTGGTTGACAATAGCATTAACACACTGTCTTCCCGCATTTATACCCTTGATAATATTGTTTCATCTGTTATTGATATTGTTCAGACTGATGTATCTGTGTTATATCACGGTCAAAATCAATTACGATCCATAATGCAGTTTGCATGGACGTTGCAAACTCTAAAAATGGGTAAAGTACCTTGGGATTATTTGAATGCTACAGCTTTGTTTTACCATTTAATTTAACTGATAAACAATGTTTTATGTCCATGAAAGATGCAACATACACATTAATACACATTGAACAATTAGAACATTTACCGTTCTCTGTGGCGGAAACAGATTCTGCTGTGTGGTTAATACACGGGGTTATCTCTCTCCCTTTCTCACTGTTTCAATTTAAATCTTGCATGAAACATTTCCCAATTGGCCGTTTTGAACCCCTGGGTAGTGCATTTCTCCATGAGTTATGGTCCCTACCTTTCACTTACAGATGTCACCGGGAGGATAAGGAAGTTTTCCTAACAGGGGAGGACTGCGATTCTACGGTGGGACACTCCCTAGTTTGCAAACACGAAAAATTGCATGGCGCTTGTAATGTATCCGCACCTAATCTTGCTTGCTTTTTGAAAGGAAGTCCAGTCCCAGCAATAATTCCCGCTTTTACATTGCTTACTAACGGCAGTTATCTTATTTTGAATAACCACGACTGCTGTGGTTTACGGCAGGAATCCTGTATATAGTAACAGTTTCACAACGTGTTACTTGTTGTAGCAATGTGCTTTTCCCGCCCCCGCATGAGAAAGTAGTTATCTCTATTTGGCCTTCCATTCCGACTTTGAAAACAGATTTCAACAAATTAAGCAGGCTCAAAGCGCTATTGTTTCAACAAGATGTGGCTCTCACTTCAGCGCAAGAGACCTTTGAATTACAGGTGGCTAGAACTTCGAGCGAGATTCAGTCACTTCTGAACACAAATCTCCCACTTCATTTTGGGGAGCTGATACATCAAATATTTTATGCATCTGACACCGAAGGCCTTACTCATTTTTTTAAACTGGTGGGGTCCGGACTTGTGACTTCTTTTCAGGCTATATTTGGTGTAATACCGGCCTTTATTCATTCTATTTTTTCCAGCGCCTTCGGAGGATTCCCATTGATACTGATGCTTGCTGGTGGAATCTTGCTGCTTCTGTTCCTGCTACGCAATGGCTACTCATCTTGTGGTAATGCACAGACCAGGCCAATTGCAACTGTACCGTGATCGAATGCAACAAGTTTTTGGATGCTTGCCATTAGCGACGCTTAGCGTGAGTTATGGATTAACTTTTCGCTTTGCCTACTTCGCTTGCGTGCAACCTGTGTTCTGCTGTCAACGGTGCCCCTTCTATTGGGCCTTGGATTTATGCCTTTCCAATACGTCATGTCCTATCCCGGATTTTAACCAGTTAATGGGTCCCTTAGAGGCCCATGACCGGGCTTGTTCTGGGAATGGCCGTATGGCGCATGCTGCTGCACTTGGAATCTTGGCTGAATGGGATATCTGTGCAGCTGCGCAGAACCTACTGCAACGGAGCTTTATTGAGTATCACGCAGGTTGCCCGGATATGCTCTTGGAAGCATCGGATTGCGAGGAACACGTTTGTTCCTTCGCCCTACTTGATTGTATGGCATCCCTCTTTGCTGCTAACGATAGGGATGACCTTTTGGAACGCATTGCATTGACAGGGTCATGTGCCTTCGTGGATACGCCACCTCCATGTTAGTCACGTTTTTCATGACAAGGAACTAATTTTACCAACTTAAAAATATTATATATATATATTTTTTTTTTTACTTTTTTCCAATCTGTTTTATTTTCCATCAATCGTATTTGAACTCTGCTTACCCTTGAAATCTGTTTTGGTCCTTTGTCTACATACTATGACCTTACCAAGGGGAGGGTGTTATATGGCCATTAGGGTCATTGTCGACATTGCTAAGTTAGCTAGAGCACGGCTGCCATGATGCTTCTTTTGCGCACGTTACTGCATGACTTTGTTGTGCAAGACTCTGTTTGTGCCTTTCACATGAGAACTGTCTGCTTTCTGCTTTCTCTGCCTGCTCTTGGGGTTTAGTCTGAACACGATGTGCAAGGTCGATAAACAATGCTGCTTGTTATTCTGTTCTGGTCAGTTCCTACCATCTAAACAAAACATGCTAACACAGCTGCGCTGCTGAAAGCTCGTGCTTTGATATTATGGGGATGCATGTTGTTCTGACAGACACTTGGAGAGGGTCCTTTCCAGGGAGAAGAGCTATGCGGTTCCTATGATGTAAAGCTTCCATCTAGGCACTAAGGTAGGGGGTCTGCTGACAAAGCCCAGAGATCTTCGATTATATAATAAACATCATTTTGCCAAGGAGAAGGTGGTTAGGCCTTATAGTCCTTTTTCCACTGTCTATATATAATGACTTTCCCCTTCATATTCTATGGAATTGTAACAATGCTAATTCTTCTAGGTTTATGCATTTCGCTGCTGGTAGTGGCTCGTATACTGCATTATAGAGCACGATAGTTAAAATAAACATTTTGAACTATAACAGTGACTCTGACCATTCTTATTGTGGACAAGTACGAGGGGGAAGCGAGCAAAAGGGTATGTCTTGCTACCACGATTCCTGAGAGAGTCTGGAGTGTTGTGTTCTGGGTTGTCTAATCATTTGTAGCTTCGTGATTTTGGAGAAGAACGAATGAGACACTATAGCTAGTCGGTTTTCGGATTTTGGGTACTAAGGTGATAGGTTGGTACACCCCTATACACCGAGGTCCTGTTTCCTGCGCATAGTTCTGTGCAGGTGCAGAATCCCCGCAACAGTATGCGAGTATCTTAGTCGTGTCAATTGTTTATAGATTTTGTCCCCTTGAATACTCGTTTTAGTACAGCAGGATTCCATAGCATGTTCAGATTCTTTTGTATACCTTGAAAGTGCCTCTTTCCATGTGGAAGCTGGGAACATATATAATCATAGGTGGCAAACAGTGAATACCAGGATTTCTTTCAAGTGGTTCTGAGATATAGACAAGAGTGAAGCTCAACTGTTCTATATCAGTCAGAACCCCGAGGTGAAAAACATCCCCATTATTTACTTTTTACGCAACTATAATTGTATGCTATGTAAAACAAAGAATACCTTGCCTCCTGTGACTCACCCCCACTAACCTGAAAAGTCGCCTACCCCCTTCCCATGCCTCCCCTCCCAAAACTGTGCCCTCTACTATCCATTGGGGCAGACAGATGGTCTGCAATGACAGGCTCTCAGAGAGTGCTGTGACACCAGCCTGGAATTATATTTTCAAAAGAAACAATTGATGGACAGAATGCTGGACAATGCA
This sequence comes from Calotriton arnoldi, assembly GCA_963921515.1. NCBI lineage: Eukaryota > Metazoa > Chordata > Amphibia > Caudata > Salamandridae > Calotriton > Calotriton arnoldi. The sequence goes on along the minus strand of CAWUFW010027086.1, from coordinate 9,085 downwards.
AACATTCACCCCCAGTCACAAGGATCTGGGTTAAATCCATCATTCTTTTGCTCACCACACCACCCCAGTTTGGACCCAGCCATATGCAAATCAGTCTTGACCCTGTTCCTTGTGGGAACAGTCCAGCCCGAACTGCCAAGCCAGTTCCTCCCTGGACCGGAAACAAGCATCCTGGGACCGGTTTCAGGGCATCACCCTTATTCAGCCAGGCTAGCTTGAAACCAGTGGTGTAGTGAGCACGGGACCCACGTCTGGGCATACCCTTCCCACTTAGGGCGACAAATGCAAAAGAAACAATTGATGGACGGAATGCTGGACAATGCAAACATTCACCCCCAGTCACAAGGATCTGGGTTAAATCCATCATTCTTTTGCTCACCACACCACCCCAGTTTGGACCCAGCCATATGCAAATCAGTCTTGACCCTGTTCCTTGTGGGAACAGTCCAGCCCGAACTGCCAAGCCAGGTCCTCCCTGGACCGGAAACAAGCATCCTGGGACCGGTTTCAGGGCATCACCCTTCTTCAGCCAGGCTAGCTTGAATCCAGTGGTGTAGTGAGCACGGGACCCACGTCTGGGCATACCCTTCCCACTTAGGGCGACAAATGCAAAAGAAACAATTGATGGACGGAATGCTGGACAATGCAAACATTCACCCCCAGTATGACATTGTTCTGCATTCTGTCCATCAACTGTTGTTTTTGCATTTGTCACCCCGAGTATGCCCAGACGTGGGTCCCGTGCTCTCCATGCCACTGGAATCAAGCTATCCTGGCTGAAGAGGGGTGAAACCCCGAAACCGGTCCTAGGATGCTTGTTTCCAGTCCAGGGAGGACCTGGCTTGGCAGTTCGGGCTGGACTGTTCCCATGAGGCACAGGGTCAAGACTGATTTGCATATGGCTGGGTTCAAACTGGAATGGCATGGTGAGCAAAAAACGATGGATTTAGGCCCAGATCTCTGTACTGGGGTGAATGTATGACATTGTTCTGCATTCTGTCCATCAACTGTTGTTTTTGCATTTGTCACCCCGAGTGGGACGGGTATGCCCAGACGTGGGTCCCGTGCTCTCCATGCCACTGGAATCAAGCTATCCTGGCTGAAGAGGGTGAAACCCTGAAACCGGTCCTAGGATGCTTGTTTCCAGTCCAGGGAGGACCTGGCTTGGCAGTTCGGGCTGGACTGTTCCCATGAGGCACAGGGTCAAGACTGATTTGCATATGGCTGGGTTCAAACTGGAATGGCATGGTGAGCAAAAAACGATGGATTTAGGCCCAGATCTCTGTACTGGGGTGAATGTATGACATTGTTCTGCATTCTGTCCATCAACTGTTGTTTTTGCATTTGTCACCCCGAGTGGGACGGGTATGCCCAGACGTGGGTCCCGTGCTCTCCATGCCACTGGAATCAAGCTATCCTGGCTGAAGAGGGTGAAACCCCGAAACCGGTCCTAGGATGCTTGTTTCCAGTCCAGGGAGGACCTGGCTTGGCAGTTCGGGCTGGACTGTTCCCATGAGGCACAGGGTCAAGACTGATTTGCATATGGCTGGGTTCAAACTGGAATGGCATGGTGAGCAAAAAACGATGGATTTAGGCCCAGATCTCTGTACTGGGGTGAATGTATGACATTGTTCTGCATTCTGTCCATCAACTGTTGTTTTTGCATTTGTCACCCCGAGTGGGACGGGTATGCCCAGACGTGGGTCCCGTGCTCTCCATGCCACTGGAATCAAGCTATCCTGGCTGAAGAGGGGTGAAACCCCGAAACCGGTCCTAGGATGCTTGTTTCCAGTCCAGGGAGGACCTGGCTTGGCAGTTCGGGCTGGACTGTTCCCATGAGGCACAGGGTCAAGACTGATTTGCATATGGCTGGGTTCAAACTGGAATGGCATGGTGAGCAAAAAACGATGGATTTAGGCCCAGATCTCTGTACTGGGGTGAATGTATGACATTGTTCTGCATTCTGTCCATCAACTGTTGTTTTTGCATTTGTCACCCCGAGTGGGACGGGTATGCCCAGACGTGGGTCCCGTGCTCTCCATGCCACTGGAATCAAGCTATCCTGGCTGAAGAGGGGTGAAACCCCGAAACCGGTCCTAGGATGCTTGTTTCCAGTCCAGGGAGGACCTGGCTTGGCAGTTCGGGCTGGACTGTTCCCATGAGGCACAGGGTCAAGACTGATTTGCATATGGCTGGGTTCAAACTGGAATGGCATGGTGAGCAAAAAACGATGGATTTAGGCCCAGATCTCTGTACTGGGGTGAATGTATGACATTGTTCTGCATTCTGTCCATCAACTGTTGTTTTTGCATTTGTCACCCCGAGTGGGACGGGTATGCCCAGACGTGGGTCCCGTGCTCTCCATGACACTGGAATCAAGCTATCCTGGCTGAAGAGGGGTGAAACCCTGAAACCTGTCCTAGGATGCTTGTTTCCAGTCCAGGGAGGACCTGGCTTGGCAGTTCGGGCTGGACTGTTCCCATGAGGCACAGGGTCAAGACTGATTTGCATATGGCTGGGTTCAAACTGGAATGGCATGGTGAGCAAAAAAACGATGGATTTAGGCCCAGATCTCTGTACTGGGGTGAATGTATGACATTGTTCTGCATTCTGTCCATCAACTGTTGTTTTTGCATTTGTCACCCCGAGTGGGACGGGTATGCCCAGACGTGGGTCCCGTGCTCTCCATGCCACTGGAATCAAGCTATCCTGGCTGAAGAGGGGTGAAACCCCGAAACCGGTCCTAGGATGCTTGTTTCCAGTCCAGGGAGGACCTGGCTTGGCAGTTCGGGCTGGACTGTTCCCATGAGGCACAGGGTCAAGACTGATTTGCATATGGCTGGGTTCAAACTGGAATGGCATGGTGAACAAAAAACGATGGATTTAGGCCCAGATCTCTGTACTGGGGTGAATGTATGACATTGTTCTGCATTCTGTCCATCAACTGTTGTTTTTGCATTTGTCACCCCGAGTGGGACGGGTATGCCCAGACGTGGGTCCCGTGCTCTCCATGCCACTGGAATCAAGCTATCCTGGCTGAACAGGGGTGAAACCCCGAAACCGGTCCTAGGATGCTTGTTTCCAGTCCAGGGAGGACCTGGCTTGGCAGTTCGGGCTGGACTGTTCCCATGAGGCACAGGGTCAAGACTGATTTGCATATGGCTGGGTTCAAACTGGAATGGCATGGTGAGCAAAAAACGATGGATTTAGGCACAGATCTCTGTACTGGGGTGAATGTATGACATTGTTCTGCATTCTGTCCATCAACTGTTGTTTTTGCATTTGTCACCCCGAGTGGGACGGGTATGCCCAGACGTGGGTCCCGTGCTCTCCATGCCACTGGAATCAAGCTATCCTGGCTGAAGAGGGGTGAAACCCTGAAACCGGTCCTAGGATGCTTGTTTCCAGTCCAGGGAGGACCTGGCTTGGCAGTTCGGGCTGGACTGTTCCCATGAGGCACAGGGTCAAGACTGATTTGCATATGGCTGGGTTCAAACTGGAATGGCATGGTGAGCAAAAAACGATGGATTTAGGCCCAGATCTCTGTACTGGGGTGAATGTATGACATTGTTCTGCATTCTGTCCATCAACTGTTGTTTTTGCATTTGTCACCCCGAGTGGGACGGGTATGCCCAGACGTGGGTCCCGTGCTCTCCATGCCACTGGAATCAAGCTATCCTGGCTGAAGAGGGGTGAAACCCCGAAACCGGTCCTAGGATGCTTGTTTCCAGTCCAGGGAGGACCTGGCTTGGCAGTTCGGGCTGGACTGTTCCCATGAGGCACAGGGTCAAGACTGATTTGCATATGGCTGGGTTCAAACTGGAATGGCATGGTGAGCAAAAACGATGGATTTAGGCCCAGATCTCTGTACTGGGGTGAATGTATGACATTGTTCTGCATTCTGTCCATCAACTGTTGTTTTTGCATTTGTCACCCCGAGTGGGACGGGTATGCCCAGACGTGGGTCCCGTGCTCTCCATGCCACTGGAATCAAGCTATCCTGGCTGAAGAGGGGTGAAACCCCGAAACCGGTCCTAGGATGCTTGTTTCCAGTCCAGGGAGGACCTGGCTTGGCAGTTCGGGCTGGACTGTTCCCATGAGGCACAGGGTCAAGACTGATTTGCATATGGATGGGTTCAAACTGTAATGGCATGGTGAACAAAAAAACGATGGATTTAGGCCCAGATCTCTGTACTGGGGTGAATGTATGACATTGTTCTGCATTCTGTCCATCAACTGTTGTTTTTGCATTTGTCACCCCGAGTGGGACGGGTATGCCCAGACGTGGGTCCCGTGCTCTCCATGCCACTGGAATCAAGCTATCCTGGCTGAAGAGGGGTGAAACCCCGAAACCGGTCCTAGGATGCTTGTTTCCAGTCCAGGGAGGACCTGGCTTGGCAGTTCGGGCTGGACTGTTCCCATGAGGCACAGGGTCAAGACTGATTTGCATATGGCTGGGTTCAAACTGGAATGGCATGGTGAGCAAAAAAACGATGGATTTAGGCCCAGATCTCTGTACTGGGGTGAATGTATGACATTGTTCTGCATTCTGTCCATCAACTGTTGTTTTTGCATTTGTCACCCCGAGTGGGACGGGTATGCGCAGACGTGGGTCCCGTGCTCTCCATGCCACTGGAATCAAGCTATCCTGGCTGAAGAGGGGTGAAACCCTGAAACCGGTCCTAGGATGCTTGTTTCCAGTCCAGGGAGGACCTGGCTTGGCAGTTCGGGCTGGACTGTTCCCATGAGGCACAGGGTCAAGACTGATTTGCATATGGCTGGGTTCAAACTGGAATGGCATGGTGAGCAAAAACGATGGATTTAGGCCCAGATCTCTGTACTGGGGTGAATGTATGACATTGTTCTGCATTCTGTCCATCAACTGTTGTTTTTGCATTTGTCACCCCGAGTGGGACGGGTATGCCCAGACGTGGGTCCCGTGCTCTCCATGCCACTGGAATCAAGCTATCCTGGCTGAAGAGGGGTGAAACCCGAAACCGGTCCTAGGATGCTTGTTTCCAGTCCAGGAAGGACCTGGCTTGGCAGTTCGAGCTGGACTGTTCCCATGAGGCACAGAGTCAAGACTGATTTGCATATGGCTGGGTTCAAACTGGAATGGCATGGTGAGCAAAAAAACGATGGATTTAGGCCCAGATCTCTGTACTGGGGTGAATGTATGACATTGTTCTGCATTCTGTCCATCAACTGTTGTTTTTGCATTTGTCACCCCGATTGGGACGGGTATGCCCAGACGTGGGTCCCGTGCTCTCCATGCCACTGGAATCAAGCTATCCTGGCTGAAGAGGGGTGAAACCCCGAAACCGGTCCTAGGATGCTTGTTTCCAGTCCAGGGAGGACCTGGCTTGGCAGTTCGGGCTGGACTGTTCCCATGAGGCACAGGGTCAAGACTGATTTGCATATGGCTGGGTTCAAACTGGAATGGCATGGTGAGCAAAAAACGATGGATTTAGGCCCAGATCTCTGTACTGAGGTGAATGTATGACATTGTTCTGCATTCTGTCCATCAACTGTTGTTTTTGCATTTGTCACCCCGAGTGGGACGGGTATGCCCAGACGTGGGTCCCGTGCTCTCCATGCCACTGGAATCAAGCTATCCTGGCTGAAGAGGGTGAAACCCTGAAACCGGTCCTACGATGCTTGTTTCCAGTCCAGGGTGGACCTGGCTTGGCAGTTCGGGCTGGACTGTTCCCATGAGGCACAGGGTCAAGACTGATTTGCATATGGCTGGGTTCAAACTGGAATGGCATGGTGAGCAAAAAACGATGGATTTAGGCACAGATCTCTGTACTGGGGTGAATGTATGACATTGTTCTGCATTCTGTCCATCAACTGTTGTTTTTGCATTTGTCACCCCGAGTGGGACGGGTATGCCCAGACGTGGGTCCTGTGCTCTCCATGCCACTGGAATCAAGCTATCCTGGCTGAAGAGGGGTGAAACCCTGAAACCGGTCCTAGGATGCTTGTTTCCAGTCCAGGGAGGACCTGGCTTGGCAGTTCGGGCTGGACTGTTCCCATGAGGCACAGGGTCAAGACTGATTTGCATATGGCTGGGTTCAAACTGGAATGGCATGGTGAGCAAAAACGATGGATTTAGGCCCAGATCTCTGTACTGGGGTGAATGTATGACATTGTTCTGCATTCTGTCCATCAACTGTTGTTTTTGCATTTGTCACCCCGAGTGGGACGGGTATGCCCAGACGTGGGTCCCGTGCTCTCCATGCCACTGGAATCAAGCTATCCTGGCTGAAGAGGGTGAAACCCCGAAACCTGTCCTAGGATGCTTGTTTCCAGTCCAGGGAGGACCTGGCTTGGCAGTTCGGGCTGGACTGTTCCCATGAGGCACAGGGTCAAGACTGATTTGCATATGGCTGGGTTCAAACTGGAATGGCATGGTGAGCAAAAAAACGATGGATTTAGGCCCAGATCTCTGTACTGGGGTGAATGTATGACATTGTTCTGCATTCTGTCCATCAACTGTTGTTTTTGCATTTGTCACCCCGAGTGGGACGGGTATGCCCAGACGTGGGTCCCGTGCTCTCCATGCCACTGGAATCAAGCTATCCTGGCTGAAGAGGGTGAAACCCCGAAACCGGTCCTAGGATGCTTGTTTCCAGTCCAGGGAGGACCTGGCTTGGCAGTTCGGGCTGGACTGTTCCCATGAGGCACAGGGTCAAGACTGATTTGCATATGGATGGGTTCAAACTATAATGGCATGGTGAACAAAAAACGATGGATTTAGGCCCAGATCTCTGTACTGGGGTGAATGTATGACATTGTTCTGCATTCTGTCCATCAACTGTTGTTTTTGCATTTGTCACCCCGAGTGGGACGGGTATGCCCAGACGTGGGTCCCGTGCTCTCCATGCCACTGGAATCAAGCTATCCTGGCTGAAGAGGGTGAAACCCAGAAACCGGTCCTAGGATGCTTGTTTCCAGTCCAGGGAGGACCTGGCTTGGCAGTTCGGGCTGGACTGTTCCCAGGAGGCACAGGGTCAAGACTGATTTGCATATGGCTGGGTTCAAACTGGAATGGCATGGTGAGCAAAAAACGATGGATTTAGGCCCAGATCTCTGTACTGGGGTGAATGTATGACATTGTTCTGCATTCTGTCCATCAACTGTTGTTTTTGCATTTGTCACCCGAGTGGGACGGGTATGCCCAGACGTGGGTCCCGTGCTCTCCATGCCACTGGAATCAAGCTATCCTGGCTGAAGAGGGTGAAACCCTGAAACCGGTCCTAGGATGCTTGTTTCCAGTCCAGGGAGGACCTGGCTTGGCAGTTCGGGCTGGACTGTTCCCATGAGGCACAGGGTCAAGACTGATTTGCATATGGCTGGGTTCAAACTGGAATGGCATGGTGAGCAAAAACGATGGATTTAGGCCCAGATCTCTGTACTGGGGTGAATGTATGACATTGTTCTGCATTCTGTCCATCAACTGTTGTTTTTGCATTTGTCACCCCGAGTGGGACGGGTATGCCCAGACGTGGGTCCCGTGCTCTCCATGCCACTGGAATCAAGCTATCCTGGCTGAAGAGGGGTGAAACCCCGAAACCGGTCCTAGGATGCTTGTTTCCAGTCCAGGGAGGACCTGGCTTGGCAGTTCGGGCTGGACTGTTCCCATGAGGCACAGGGTCAAGACTGATTTGCATATGGCTGGGTTCAAACTGGAATGGCATGGTGAGCAAAAAACGATGGATTTAGGCCCAGATCTCTGTACTGGGGTGAATGTATGACATTGTTCTGCATTCTGTCCATCAACTGTTGTTTTTGCATTTGTCACCCCGAGTGGGACGGGTATGCCCAGACGTGGGTCCCGTGCTCTCCATGCCACTGGAATCAAGCTATCCTGGCTGAAGAGGTGAAACCCCTAAACCGGTCCTAGGATGCTTGTTTCCAGTCCAGGGAGGACCTGGCTTGGCAGTTCGGGCTGGACTGTTCCCATGAGGCACAGGGTCAAGACTGATTTGCATATGGCTGGGTTCAAACTGGAATGGCATGGTGAGCAAAAACGATGGATTTAGGCCCAGATCTCTGTACTGGGGTGAATGTATGACATTGTTCTGCATTCTGTCCATCAACTGTTGTTTTTGCATTTGTCACCCCGATTGGGACGGGTATGCCCAGACGTGGGTCCCGTGCTCTCCATGCCACTGGAATCAAGCTATCCTGGCTGAAGAGGGGTGAAACCCCGAAACCGGTCCTAGGATGCTTGTTTCCAGTCCAGGGAGGACCTGGCTTGGCAGTTCGGGCTGGACTGTTCCCATGAGGCACACGGTCAAGACTGATTTGCATATGGCTGGGTTCAAACTGGAATGGCATGGTGAGCAAAAAAACGATGGATTTAGGCCCAGATCTCTGTACTGGGGTGAATGTATGACATTGTTCTGCATTCTGTCCATCAACTGTTGTTTTTGCATTTGTCACCCCGAGTGGGACGGGTATGCCCAGACGTGGGTCCCGTGCTCTCCATGCCACTGGAATCAAGCTATCCTGGCTGAAGAGGGGTGAAACCCTGAAACCGGTCCTAGGATGCTTGTTTCCAGTCCAGGGAGGACCTGGCTTGGCAGTTCGGGCTGGACTGTTCCCATGAGGCACAGGGTCAAGACTGATTTGCATATGGCTGGGTTCAAACTGGAATGGCATGGTGAGCAAAAAACGATGGATTTAGGCCCAGATCTCTGTACTGGGGTGAATGTATGACATTGTTCTGCATTCTGTCCATCAACTGTTGTTTTTGCATTTGTCACCCGAGTGGGACGGGTATGCCCAGACGTGGGTCCCGTGCTCTCCATGCCACTGGAATCAAGCTATCCTGGCTGAAGAGGGGTGAAACCCCGAAACCGGTCCTACGATGCTTGTTTCCAGTCCAGGGAGGACCTGGCTTGGCAGTTCGGGCTGGACTGTTCCCATGAGGCACAGGGTCAAGACTGATTTGCATATGGCTGGGTTCAAACTGGAATGGCATGGTGAGCAAAAAAACGATGGATTTAGGCCCAGATCTCTGTACTGGGGTGAATGTATGACATTGTTCTGCATTCTGTCCATCAACTGTTGTTTTTGC